>JAGSMP010002529.1:0-46126 GCA_029286625.1 Parnassius orleans | reverse complement strand
GGTCCTTTTATATCTAGTGAGATTCTCTTATATAAACACGGTTGTCGTTATTTGTACCATAAATTTCGCCATTTGTCGTTGTTTTGCGACTTACAATCCACTTATCACGAGCCCTTTTGTCCTTAGCGTTACAACTACTGGCAGTGGTTTGTCGCGTTTGGTTTTCACGGCCTACCTCTCTGCGCTCAATCTGACTAACATCCATCTGGAGCTTGTTAGCAATTTGACTATTATTTCGCCACATCTTCATTTTCTTTCTTTTCCAGTCCCGCCAACTCCACCTTTTTTCCTCTTCCTTTCCAGTTCGTTCACACATGTTCTTCCAGTGATTTGTTCATTTTAGAAACTATATCTTTCTGTTTGTTTGTCCTGAAAACTCTTACATCATCTCGTGAGAACGATTGAAATGATTTCAATGAAACCTGTACTGTTGGATAGCTGTTACTCTAACTTAAAATCTGAGGCATGAATCATCTCATTCGATTGAGTCGTTCTTGAGATACAGCTTGACCTCTCCATTGTATGCAGTCTTATAGGAAGAAGAGATCAAAATTAATGGTTGAAACACAGTGTACAGTAATACTACGTTCTGGATTTCGGATCCATAATATACCTAGTGTTTACATGTGACATATCTAAGATGTACAGGCAAATCTTGATAAGGCCTGAGGATCGAGTGTGGCAACACGTACTATGGCGTGAATCCCCTTCTTTGCCTGTTCAAGAATTTGAACTTCGTACGGTCACATACGGAGTCAAAAGCTCGCCGTACTTAGCGATACGAACATTACATCAGTTAGCTGCAGATCACGGTGATCAGTTTCCTCGTGCTGCTGAAGCTCTTCGGCATCATACTTATATGGACGATATTACTACAGGTGCTTCCTCAATCGAAGCAGCCTCTCAGCTTAAAGAAGATTTGATCAATCTTCTTAATTGTGCTCAGCTAGATTTGCGTAAGTGGAGCAGTAACAGCCCTTTATTTCTTCGATCGTTACCCATGGAACATTGTCAGTGTCCGAAGTCATTTTCTGATGATGGTTCAATAACGCTTAAGGTTTTAGGAGTTCAATGGGATCCAACGGAAGACTATTTCACTTACTCCGTCTCTCCTGTGAATGTGGAGTTTACGAAACGTTCAATCCTGTCCCACGTTGCTCGTATTTATGATCCGTTGGGTTGGCTTTCACCTTTTATTCTTTTAGCCAAACTACTTCTTCAAAACTTATGGCGTATTGGATTGTCTTGGGATGAACTCATTCCCGCCAATCTGTGTAACGATTGGGTTTCATTTGTGTCTGACTTATCTAATATAAAATCGATAAAAATCCCTCGTAAAACCGTGATCGACTTAGCAGCTACACACCAGCTGATTGGGTTTTGCGATGGATCAAAAAAAGCATATGGATGCTGTGTCTATCTCCGATCAAGTATCAATGATCAAAAACAAGTTTCTCTTTTGATTTCTAAAATGGCTCCGATTAAGCCTCTAACAGTAATCGTTTGGAGTTGTGCGGTGCGCTCTTGTTGTCACGTACTCTCGAACACATGCAATCTTTACTTATTTCGAAAATAAATATATCCCATATTGTTGCCTACACTGATAGCTCAACTGTATTAGCTTGGATCAATACAGAGCCATACAAATTGAAACCTTTTGTTGCGCATCGAGTAGTTAAAATAACTGATGCAGTTGAAACTTCTACCTGGAGGCATGTCTCGACTTAGGACAATCCTGCTGACTTGCCTAGCCGAGGTCTCTCGTGCGCAGAGTTAGTCAAATGTAAACGATGGTGGTCGGGACCAGACTAGATGCTGAGTGGTCCAGATCTCTGGCCAGCTCAAGTTCGGTGTAAGCCCCAGGACGAGTTGCCAGATTTGAGAACACGCACTCTGATGCTCAATCTCAGGAATCTGATAAAGACATTATGAAGGTGTTAGTAAATCGGCATTCACCTCACACAAAGTTTTGGCGTATTTGACAAAATTATTATTTACATACGCTTCAACAAAAAGTTAGGTGGTTTAAGGATGAACACAAACATCTTAATATTGGTCAACTCGTTTCAATCATTGAACCTAATCTACCACCTAACGAATGGCGCCTAGGTCGAGTAGTCCAAATTCACCCCGGAAAGGATAATATTGTCCGGGTTGTGACCTTAAAGACTTAAAGAGGCTTACTTTCAAGACCAGTAGTCAAAGTCTGCCCTCTTCCTCTTGATTGAATCTTATTTTTATTATTTTATTAAGCTAGATTGTAAGTGATAATTTTAAAATTAAATTAACTAAGTTTGGCTTTCTTTTGTAGTTTTAGTGTAAGATTATCAATGCACAACTTAGTTCAGATGTCTATTTAGTTTATATTAATGTATATTCTTTGAGCAACTGGGGACCTGGAGAGCTGCCGTGTCGATGGTTGTCTTGTGAAATCCCTAGGTGATTTCAGGTGGGAGGGAATGTTGTGGCTTCGGAACAGTCCCGATATAACATCCTTTTCCTAAGTATTTCCTATCCTCCCGCCTCAAGAATTTATAAATAATTTATTTATTTATTTATTAAGAAAAATAAGAAGCAAGATGGCCGCGTACGCATAAACCGTGTTCGTTACCGCTCGTTTAAAATACTCAATAAATAAAGTTGTAAGACTGTCGTGCAATTGCTCGTGTCCATATACATTCGAAGTGCAGTGTGGTGTCTGTGTATACACTAGAACTTCAGCATAAATATTTAGACTTTACCATAACCACGAGGAGTGCTCCTGTCTTGTGAGTATCCTTGCCTTATTTATCTACCCAGTTCTAAAACTATTTCCGTTTACTTCCCGGTTGGGATCATCGGGTTGGCCAGCCCTTGGTCTGGTTGTTCTCTGGTTCCCAAAACCACCCACGAAACACTTTGCGAAACATTCAAGCCGTAACAAAGGGTCACCATTCATTGAGAATAGTAGAGGAACCAGAATTTAAAAAAACTTATTGACTTAGTCTCTACTACCTGCCCGGGATACCAACTTTCAACAAGAAAAACAGTCGCTTATACCCAAATTGTACACAGAGTTTTTTGATTCTTGTTTCCATAATTTAAAAGAAGCCTACGCAGTGTGCCTTTGCACTGACGGATGGACATCCAGTGCTAACCAGAGTTATATAGCAGTAACAGCTCACTATATTACTAAAAACACAGAGATGCAATCTGTTTTGTTAGGCTGTATCAACTACAACAAGAGGCATACCAGTGCTAATTTGATTGTATCTATAAGACAAGTAATCCAAGACTGGCAGCTATCGCACAAAATCTGTTGTATAGACAGTGATAACGCTAACATTTTATCAGCTGTTAGGTTAGGAGAGTGGCGATCAGTAAGCTGCTTCGCTCATTTATTGAATTTAATAATACAGGACGGCATAAAACAATTTCTGATGTGATTGTTATAGTTAAAGCTATAGTGGAATTTTTAAAGAGTTCTCTAGCACAATCAAAATTAGAAGTTGCTCAAAGGCAAATGAATTTGCCATTTTAAAACTAAAGCAAGAATGTCCAACGCGTTGGAATTCCTGTTACGATATGCTAGAACGCATATTCAAAATCAAAGATGCTGTTATCAGTACCATAGCCCTAATACGAAGTGACCTCAGCCTTCAGACTTCAGAGTGGAAGTTAATTGAAAAATGTACCAATTCTTCGGCCTTTCTATGAAGTTACCCAAGAAATAAGCTTATCAAAAGTACTTATATTTACTAAGTTTTTGTTTAAGCATATAGTAAATTGCTTGGCCCAAAACAGTCAATATCCTGAAATCTCAATTTTTAAATAAACTAAAAACAATATTAACGCCCGTTTTCATGATTTAGAGTCCCACGCATTATATGCTGATATAGCAATTTTGGAACCACGGTTCAAGCAAAAGCTTTCGGACTCCAGAAGCATACAAGAGAGCCATCGAAAACTTAAAACGCAGAGTTGCAGAAGTAAGTCCAGGTAGCCGACTCAAATGGTAGAAGGTCACTCGACAGAAACCACATGTAGCTACCGGCATAACAAACAGTATTTGGGAAGAGTTCGATGTTGAAATGAGCCAGGCAACTCGTTCAGAAAGCTCTGTAGCTGCAGGGATAACGGAGTTAGACAAATATCTGCATGAGGAACCCCTTAATAGAAAAAACGATCCCCTAAAATGGTTGCATAGCCGTAAGCATATACATTCTCATTTGTATGAGTTGGTCCTGAAAAGGCTTTGTATCCAAGCCACATCCAAGCAACAGTGTTTTCAAGTGCTGGGCAAATTATAACGGACAGACGAAAACTATTGAAGCCCTCAAAAGTTACACAGATTCTTTTTCTGCATAATAATATGTAAATGTTTTAATTTTATTATAATATGGAAATCAACAATAGTGAAATAAGAATTAAAAAAAAAAAAAGTACTAATTGCAAAAAAGCCACAATTTTTTTTTATATTGTATAAAAATATATATACGTATATAAAAAAAGACATTAATCATTGTACATACATATTTGATTTTTAAATACGCCATTCTAATCTAAGCAAGCTACCCAAATCACCTAATAAGTTTACAACAAATCCTTGTTCTCTACTTAGCCTTTTACCATAATACGCAGTGGCCAATAAATTTATGTAGGTATAGATAAATATTTTATTGCAATACATAAAAATGGTATAATATTATCTTTACGCTATTGACTACAATGACAGTCCTAAGCCTGTTCAAGTATGAAGGGAAATCAAATATTATGTCAAATTTTAAGTTTTATCAAACAACGTTACGACTCGAGCAAATATCGACCGACTGAGACTTACTGCATTAACCTGTTTAAATTGTATCTATCAGTCTGACTGTTGACTGATTCAGTCAGCGACTGACTGAGATAACCATTCCATACAGATAGATACAATTTAAACAGGTTAGTAGTACTGATGACCGAATAGAGCCAATAGAACTAATAGAACGAACTAATTCATTGCTCGAAATGAACTAGTACGGAGCGATCTTTAAAATGACCGAGCAGGCATAAGACTAATTCAAAATCGGTTACAGACTACAGAGTAATGACATTTGTTATCCTTTTCTATTTTGCTATCATTTCATTTTGCTGTCATAACAGTAAGGACGTCTTCAGAATTTACCTGTGAAATGTGCAATTATCAGGATTATTTCTATTATTAACACCACAGTCACTCACAAGTAACCATTTTCGAAAACAATTACTACAAATAACCACTATTTTACTGTAACGAATTACAAAATATCTAGGAGCTTATTTCTTGCGTGCCGACTTGTGTGTTACAGAGTCATGAGACTTGCTATCCTTTTCCATTTTGCTATATATTGCCATAAGGATTTTTTTCTCCCTTGCACACTATGGCCGTCTATCATAGACATAGAGAGAATGGACTGAGCGTAAGCCTCACAAAAGTGACCATTCTCTAGAAAGAGACAAAGCGACCTGTCTCTTTCCTGCAAGCCTGATTAGTCCACGTCCTGAAAGCCAGTGACGTGGACCAATCAGAATTCTAGAAAAAGACAACTACTAGCCGCACATTCGCTTTGTCTCTCTCGCACTTATCGGTTTGTATTCACCATAGACATAGAATATCTCTGAATCTACAACTGACTGAATACGGAACGCACAGTCCATTCTATGTCTATGGCCGTCTATTACTATCCTAAGGCCGGCCACATACATACGGAATTCCGTTTCGCGATTCCGTTTCGAATTCCATTTCGGGATTCCGTAAATACATCACACATACGTTTATTTACTTTCGGAATAACAAGGCTCAGTTGAGACGCTAGCCATTGAGTGTAGTCACTCTGCCAGCGAATAATGACGACGATTTTCTGATTGCTATTCCATTGTTGCTGTATCATTGTTACTGGGTGCATCCCCTTATCACCCTAAGCTTGCAATATAGTCAATAATATGTAAAAGATCTATCTATCCAGAGATTTTTTTTAAATATGAATGTCTGTAAACTCTTTTGGCGAATTATTAAACAAAATAAGACGAAAGGTTACGAAAAGCTATACACATATAAGATTAAATGTAATAATATACATAAACACACCTACTCGTTTCGGTACTGCGACGAACACTGAGCGCGTTCCGTATGGAATTTATGAATGTGTGTTACGACTCATACAAAATCTATGTAAAACTTGCGTTCAGAGCGGCTTTCTTCCATTCGATTCCGAACGCACAGGTGGTCATACGGAATCTCGAATCGGAGAAAATTCCTTACGGAAAATTACCGTACGTGTGGCGTGTCCTTGATTTTATATGGACTTGCTGCGTTCGAACGGGTAGGCCACATACATTCGGAATCTCGTTTCGCCCGCAAAATTTCGATCGGAAAACTGCTGTACGTGTGTGATGGTTATATGGACTTGCTGCGTTCGAACGGGTAGGCCACATACATTCGGAATCTCGTTTCGCCCGCAAAATTTCGATCGGAAAACTGCTGTACGTGTGATGGTTATATGGACTTGCTGCGTTCGGTATCCCGAATCGGAATTCCGAATGTATTTGGCGGGTTTTAGTCTATGAATATACGCCAGTATATTCTGAGTCTGTGGTTCCAAAGAATAATGTTCTCTGTGTTCTTAACTGATTTTTTTTATTTAAACGTAGAGGTTATATTCTCTTTGCTTTTATTTTGAAAATGAAAAATAAAAATACTATCTATGGTAAATCGTAATAAATAAAAATAACATGTCCTCTAGCCTCTACCACGTGTATTCGGTTTTCATATTATTGAGATATTGAGTCTTTTGTGTCAGTAACGCTATTTTAATCCCATTTAGGTATTGAAATCAGCTAATAACTTGCTATATATTTATTTATGAATGAAATCGAGTGTAGCTGTAGTTTAAGGTGTGTTGATTGATTTATGATTTTGGCAGTAAAGTGATTAATTTTTTTCATTAATTACCATATTAAAACGGACTATCTGCACTAAAATGTCTCAACAATCTTGTGTGCCCACGTCCGCAGTTACACTTGGAGATAGTAAGTAAAGCTTCATAAGTTCCTATTTTATAATTACCTCTGTGCTATCGAATTTGTTTTCCTGTAATTGAAATGTAGATTATGAAGGCATAGCCGAAGGTAGCCGCCTTCATCTACTTCTAGCCATGAATGTATCGGATACAACAGAATTTAACCCAGTACGGCCATTTTAACTTGGCCGCGCAAAACTTCGTGCTGGAGGTGATAGATTAAAAAAGCCAATGTGCGCTAACAGTGATAAAAAAGCACAGTGATAATTAGCACATTAAACGCACTAGACTTCGTTACATTTGTTATTTGTCCCAAGAAATGTTAAACCGAAAAGAAAACACGATAAAGTCATATAATATGTTTATGCAACTTAAGCGTTAACTTTTTTAACTTTAAAGTAGAACTTCTCTTCTGCCTAGGAGTCTAGACGGACTTAAACAAATTTCCACTTCAGCAGTGCATTCTGTCTGGTCTGGTCTGAGGGCTATAGATCCCTTAGTTCTTTCAGATGACAGCGCATGTTTGGCCTTCTTTGTTTGAATTTGGTTATAGAATAGAATAGATTTTTATTGCTGAAGTGTGTACAAGTCGTTGTTACAATTTTTAAATTAGTATCAACAATTTATCCATTTTGGATGTGAAAAACAACACAATAATTATATAAAATAACTTAGGTACAATTCAGACACATTTAACCACATGCACAAAGTGCTGATAATATAAATTATTTTGAATCAAAGAACTCTCTAATATTATAAAAATCCTTTTGGATAAGCCATTTCTTTAATACTGTTTTAAATATTTTTCTATCATGCTTTTTTTATGTCTACAGTTAAGTGATTGTATACAAGTATTGCGGTGACATAAGTGCTCTTGTGATAAATTACACTCAGATTGTATTTATATTTAGTTTGAATAAAGTGGTAAAATTAAAAGAACTGACTTCAATATAAATTATTAAGGATAACTCAAAAACTACTGGTCAGACCTTGATCAAATTTATATGGGACCACATGAGAAGCATCAGCTTTCAAATGAAAAAACAATCATTGAAATCGGTTCACCAAGAAAAAGGTTATGAGGTAAGACATATAAAAAAACATGGTGGAATTGAATACCTCCTACTTTTTGAAGTTGGTAGTAAAAGGCAATACTAGAATGTAGATACTTGTTAGAGTGAGAAAACCTTTATCTTTAAAAATTGTTCTCAAAGACTAGTTTGCAAATTATATAATGTCGCAGATATCAATGGTCTTCAGTGCCGCTTATCATCAAGTGGATTGTAAGTTTGTAATATATAACAGCCACTGTTTCTATAATATGTTGTTAGCAAAGTGAAGATGAGTTGAATTAACAAAAATCATTGGATGTAAAGACTAGAAATGAGTTGGGGGTGACTCGAACTTTAGGCCGAGTCAGTTTGAATATCCTATCATGTAGAGGATGTTATGGTGGTCATGGTTGAATAGGGGCAAAAAGTTCTCATTACACTCCTAGGGGGTCAAAATGGCCAGAAACCAAAAAATTAAAAATTCTTATTTCGACTATAACTCCGCCTCCTTCGCTCCTTAGGAAGTTCTTACACAGTCTTTCACTTGTTGAGGGAATGAATGTTGAAGAAATCTGTTGTTGAAAACTAATGAACATTAAGTAAGACTAATCCGTTATTCTGTTGTATGGAACAGCTAAACCATATTAAAGTTAAAAGTTAAAGTTACAGCCTCCATAAGTCCCACTGCTGGGCACAAGCCTTTCATTTCTGAGAGGGTTTTAGGGATAGGAAATGTCCACAGCTCTGCCTGAATGCGTGATGGCGAACGTCACATGAACGAAATATTTTTCTTATTACTCAGACATGCAGGTTTCTCACAATGTTTTCTTTAACCACCGAATGTGGTAAATCAGCTTTTAAATGGCAACTGACAATTTCATTGGTGTCGGCTGGGTTTGAAACTGGGTTGTTCGTGTACTGTGAAATTTACGGCGAGCTCTTAGCCCTGAGCTACCGTCTCCTTTAAACCATATTGCCATATTAGAATTAAAAAGCACTAAATTATCTACTAGGCGCTAAAATTATGGCTAGTAGTAAGACATATTAGGAAATAGGGTGAATGCCCTAATACCAGCCACACCCTAATTCCAGCCTTTTGCCTTTTTACTTCATAAATAAGGTTTCTAGTGGTCTTAACTACACATATTGTCAACTAAAAATTCTACGAATCTAGGAAAAGTATATTTCAAATATTATAACATGCTATAAATCTATCAGTGTTAAATTAAAATCAAAACACGTATACAATGGAAAATGCTAATTTTCCAAATTTTTGACAAGTTATGGTCCCGATAAAATTAGGATTATTTTACATTATCTCATCTTCAGGCTTTTGATTTGTATGAATATGACTATAGACATAGTAATGCAGTTATTTTTGTATAAATTTTCAAGTTTTTTATTTTCTTTTGGTGGAAATTAATGGGGCTGTAATTAGATATACGAAATGTATGGAGTGCACAATGTCAGCCGTCAGGCCGTTATTTGGTTTGACGTACCAAATAACACCTACGAAGTATAAGAAGTACCCAATTTCAGCCACATAATAAAAATCATGGTTGTCATAAACAGGAATGAATATCATTAATTAGGACACAACTTACATTGAGACTTTAGACGACATCACTAAGGAAGTTAAGATCAATTTGTCTATGGTAAAAATTGGGTTTTGAATAAAGTTTTGAAAAAGATATATTTACTTTTCTACCCATGGATCACTAATAAATAACTATATACACAATCAGTGACAAAAAATATCCTTACCGAATGAGCGCCCACTCGAATATTTGGGTGCGCTTTTAATTTGTATGTAGCTTTGTGAATACAACTTCAGGCAATGCATTTAAGGTTGAATATACATTAATGTATATTTATTTCAAGTAAAATTACGTCAGAACAATTGGCGACAGTTTTTGAGAACTTTGCATGGGGTTGTGTATCTAGTTTTTATTAGTGATCAATGTTTCTACCAGACATTTGTTGTACAACCCTTATATTTTGAGAATAATATAAGGAATGGCAGGAATTGAGCCATAAAGTCTTTTTTAGGTGGGGTCCGGATACTGTGGAAAATTTTAACAAGGTCGAGAAAAAACAACTGATAATAATTAAGTGCCACCTATGTATTATTTTCACGTTTCAAATCAAATTCTGAATTATAAAAAACAAGACCTAAAATTAATGTGAGAAACTACACCGACGGTCTTGAGCCAGTTTTTTTTTATAGTTTGGTTATCGAGAGGAACAGCAAATTCGAAGTGTGTCTTCTAGGTGGGCGTCCGTTAATCTCGAACGATATTTATTTTTCAAAAAATTCATCTTTGAAAATGATGTTTCACATACGTACGTCGAGCCAAACATAGTGGCCAAATTTGTAGCTAGTTTCTTGCAATTTTCATATTTTTCTGGGACATGTTTGGCCCAAAATTCTTCAGTGGATACCGTTTTATACATTTGCAAAGACACATCTTTTGCAAATCAAATCCATTTGAAGATCTCCATTAAAAACATTATTTTAATTAATAAAGGTATAGTATACCTTATCTACGTATTAATTTATACTTGGTATGCAAATTACAATATTTAGTGGTCCACCTGTTGCTGACCGATGTTGTTAACTAATATTCATTACATTTTTGGATAAATAATGTATCGATTAAAACTAGTGTTTAAAAATACTGTGCTCTTATTTAAAAAGCACGAATTTTTTAAGTTGAAATTGTCACTAAAAGGCTGGTAATGAAGGCATCCACCCTTAAGAAATTGTGGGTTCGAATCTGCCATTCGCTATTGTTGTGGAGGAGTGGTTAAAAAAATATTAGTAATGTTTAATAGAATTGTCAGTTTTTTATATATATATATATAAAGGTACTTTTTACCTTCTCTTTCAAACAGTAGCATTCACCCAAGTATTTGATTTAGGTCTATCAAAAGTCCACTGCTAAACATAGGCCTGCCTCATAGGTTGTATCATAGGGGGGATTTGGCATAGTTATTACATTTTGCAGGCGAAATGGCAACTGCAGTTTTTTGTTGTTTGTTGGCCTCTGTCATCTCTAACAATACTCCCAGGACGATTTTTTTCTTTCTTTATAGAATAAGTGTGTTAAACAAATATACAGAAAAAAACAAATACACATCTCCCTGATGGTAAGTGGATGCTGTGGCCCATAGACATCTTTATTGATCATCATGATTAAGAATCAATATGCAGATGCATTGTCATCATTAAGGACTAAGATGGAATGCCTTGTTTACAGTAAAAAGGGTCACCGGTTCTCTACACTCACCATACGAAACAGCAGCATTAAGCTGCTATTTTACGCTGGTATTCTTGAGAGCGTGGTTATTCATGCTTAAACTATAATATAGCTGCAGAGTGGCTCCACATATAAAACGATATGGGATAGTGGATATTCTTACACTGCTACTACAAGGTTAATTATAAATTACCTTTTATAGTTAGTAAATAACAAATTATTATTCAGTGTACAAATAAAAAGAAAAGATTTTTTATGATTAATCAGATTGGGAGATTTAATAAGTAAAAGTCTTATTATTATAACAGTGTCATTTTTAGCCGACTTGAAAAAAGGAGATGGTTCACAATTTGAATGTATGTTTCTTTTCGTATGTAATATATTGAGACCCCATTTTCAAGATTCTTTATTTATTAAATAGGTTATACTTCAGGGGTCGTCCCATATAAATTTGGAGAAAAAATTCTATCACTAAGGGTGTCAAAAAAAAACTTCTAAATAACTTTAGTTCTTTGGAATCAGCCTTTACTTTTGTTTACTTCAGTTAAGCCATTTTTGAGTTTTAGTGAGAATAACAGTACAATAACATTTTTATATATAGAGAAGATTATTCAAATATATTTACTTTTCTACCCATGGATCACTAATAAATAACTATATACATAATCAGTGACAAAAATGTCCTTATCGAATGAGCCCACCGAATATTTGGGTGCGCTTTTAATTTGTATGTAGCTTTTGAATACAACTTCAGGCAATGCATTTAAGGTTGAATTTACATTAATGTATATTTATTTCAAGTAAAATTACGTCAGAACAATTGGCGACAGTTTTTGAGAACTTTGCATGGGGTTGTGTATCTAGTTTTTATTAGTGATCAATGTTTCTACCAGACATTTGTTGTACAACCCTTATATTTTGAGAATAATATAAGGAATGGCAGGAATTGAGCCATAAAGTCTTTTTTAGGTGGGGTCCGGATACTGTCGGAAAATTTTAACGAGGTCCAGAAAAAACAACTGATAATAATTAAGTGCTACCTATGTATTATTTTGGTTTCAAATCAAATTCTGAATTATAAAACACAAGACCTAAAATTAATGTGAGAAACTACAGTGACGGTCTTGAGCCAGTTTTTTATAGTTTGGTTCTCGAGAGGAACAGCAAATTCGAAGTGTGTCTTCTAGGTGGGCATCCGTTAATCTCAAACAATATTTATTTTTCAAAAAATTCATCTTTGAAAAAGATGTTTCACATACGTACGTTGAGCCAAACATAGTGGCCTAATTTGTAGCTAGTATCTTGCAATTTTCAAATTTTTCTGGGAATTTTGGCTCAAAATTCTTCATCTTCTTGCAAATCAAATCCATTTGAAGATCTCCATTAAAAACATTATTTTAATTAATAAAGGTATAGTATACCTTATCTACGTATTAATTTATACTTGGTATGCAAATTACAATATTTGGTGGTCCACCTGTTGCTGACCGATGTTGTAAACTAATATTCATTACATTTTTGGATAAATAATCTATCGATTAAAACTAGTGTTTAAAAATACTGTGCTCTTATTTAAAAAGCACGAATTTTTGAAGTTGAAATTGTCACTGCTGGCTGGTAATGAAGGCATCCACCCTAAATAGAAGTGACAGTAGCCTAATGGCAGGGTGTGGACTGCTACCTCAAGAAGTTGTGGGTTCGAATCTGCCATTCGCTATTGTTGTGGAGGAGTGGTTAAAAAAATATTAGTAATGTTTAATAGAATTGTCAGTTTTTTTTTAATATATATAAAAAGGTACTTTTTACCTTCTCTTTCAAACAGTAGCATTCACCCAAGTATTTGATTTAGGTCCATCAAAGTCCACTGCTAAACATAGGCCTGCCTCATAGGTTGTATCATATGGGGAATTTGGCATAGTTATTACATTTTGCAGGCGAAATGGCAACTGCAGTTTTTGTTGTTATTAGGAAAGCTGCTGCCTATATCCTGGTTTGTTTGCCTCTGTCATCTCTAACAATACTCCCAGGACAATTTTTTTTTCTTTATAGAATAAGTGTTAAATAAATACACAGAAAAAAAAACAAATACACATCTCCCTGATGGTAAGTGGATGCTGTGGCCCATAGACATCTTTATTGATCATCATGATTAAGAATCAATTTGCAGATGCATTGTCATCACTTGGGACTAAGATGGAATGCCTTGTTTCCAGTAAAAGGGTCACCGGTTCTCTACACTCACTGTACGAAACACAGCAGTGTTAAGCTGTTATTTTACAGTGGTGTTCTGTGAGAGCGTGGTCCTTCCCGGTCGAGCCGACCCATTCGTGCTACATATACGTTTCTGTAACAAGTTCTTCCGTGAGTGTTTTAAGAGGCGTTAAAGGAATCTGAAACAGGCGATGGGTAGCAGCTTCTTCCTGATAACTCAAGATAATAAAAAATGTGGTTGCCAACCCGCCTGCCTAGCGTGGCAATCTATGGGGAGCCTAAGTTCAGCAGTGGACTTTGTAATGATAAAGATGAACCTGTTCTTCACCCACTGCTTTCTTTTTATGTTAGCACTACGGAAACTATCAAGGCTATGCCGATTTTTTGATATTTTAATTGGGTTGGCGCCATTTTATCGATTCAAACTACATGTTTATCCCACAGCACCTTTACTCTCACACTGAACGCGTCTGCTACCTGTGTAGGGAAGCCACTGCTGTTTCTAAATGTTTTCATACTTAATTGTATAGATTGACGACTCTGTGGCGCAGTGGCTTAGCTGTGAGGTCCGCACCGAGTGCAGCACTGAGAGCTGTGGGTTCTGATCCCACACAGAACAAGTATTTGTATGGCCTACAAATAATTCGTTGTTTTTTTATTTATTTATTTAAAAGGTACACCAACAGTACATGTATACATATTATAAGTTACATTTTATAGTATAATTTCTTATACATATACCTATTATAGGTGCACACAACATTGACAGAAGATATTAAGTAACAACATTATATAACAACATTATATCTAATCTCTAAATCTAATCTAATCTGAAAATTTTAAAACAATAAAATAGAAAATTCACCAAAAAATACTAAAACTTAACTACTTAAGAACAATTGCCTCTTCACAAAGGGCCGACCAGTTTCGTTTAAATTTAATCAACGGTCGGAAAATGTCAAATGTTTTGATATTCATCTCGTTGTACTCACGCAACATCTGACGAGAGGAGAATGGCGTCAAGGTTAGTCCTCACAGAAGGCAAGGCAAAGTTTTTGATAGGATGTCGGGGTATGCGAGCAGGCACCGTCAATTTAACTGCGTTCTAGGAGCTCATTACATTTTATTTTGCGTTGACAAGTCGCAAGAACACCAAATCCTGATTCCTTGACGCTTTGATTTCATTTAAAAAGACAAGACGATGCTCATATGGTGACGGTGTGACACGCCCTGCGTAATAAATGCCAAATGCCTAGTGAACCTCGCTGAATACCCTCCAAGCAAGTTGTTGAAGCATAAAGGGGCGAACCTCAATTTTCAAAAATTACAGGAGAGTAAGAAAACATTTATTATTCCCGATTACTAGCTTTTTCATCAACAATTTCTTTGGCCAGACAGACGTCATTCTGCCTTTATCGTATAAAAATCCTTAAATTCGCATAAAAAATATTGAGGGTCACTTATCGTGATAAAAACTATCCTATCTCAAATTGGAGTAAGCACTACACATTTACAAAATTTCATTGAAATCAGTTCAGTAGTTTAGGAGTTCATCGCGGACAAACAATGTGACACGTAATTTTTATATATAAAGATATTTGCTAACTATTTTTAAAAATTTGATTTACTTGGTTATTTCCTTTCATAATCACATTTTTCCTATTTTTTGCAACTAACAGCACCGGGTAAAGAACATTTACTCAATACATACAATCTATTAGTTTAAAATTTTTATAACATCTTAATAAATTAAAATCATCTTTATAAAAAAAATACTTGAAAACATGAACACGAATATTATATTTTAAATAATTCTAATATAATCTTCATTACACTTAATTTCAATAATAATCCAGTAGAACATACAACATAGGACAACTCCATTTATACACTACTGTTTTTTCATCATTTTTTTTTCATTTACTTTGTGTGTTGCACCCTTAAGAATTGTGTTAATTAATCCTGGGAATTTACCGTTTGGCAATATATTTGTATTGATATGTGGTTAATTATTTTTAGCAATGATTTATAGCAATATTTGACCTAAGTCATTTGTCATGTTTAGTTTCCTATTATTTAAAATACTTAAATACTTATATTGTAATGCTTTTATAAATCCAGCAAAAAGGTTTTTAATTTTCTTTTACAAAATACTTACATTATAATTAAAATACATTTTGATATAGACAAGTAAGCATATAAGAGGTAATGGTAAGGGTTAAGATTTGTTCCTTGAGTAATACTTTGGATACCAGGTATTCTAGCAGTTATATGAAGTGCTGCTGTCACACTAAATAACACCAAGCACCATGAGATTGAGTGGACAGGGTGGAGAGGCATTATTAATTTCATAGAGCTTCAGCTACATAATGGTTGAGGTACATATGAATCGACTGGACCGCGGAAGGGCCATTCCAGGCCAGTGAGGCATTCTATCTTAGTCCTCAGGCATGACAGCTCATCTGACCATCAGATGGGATTACTAATTTATAATATCTTTGTATTTATATCAATATGTTTTCTATTGCAGTACCTTCATCGACATCATCATCGTCAGAAATTAATAATGATGAGCAGACCACTGAGCCAGCAACAACAGTTTCAGCCAATCATCAATGTAAGTTACTAAAGTCTTGACATATTAGGTCTTAAATCAGCTGCTCACACTCCTGTTGCAGGGGCAATTTAGAGTGTGGAGGTGGGGCTAGCCCTTAATTACCTCCTTAATTGTGATGTGTATACGTACTTTTGACTGCCTTGTTTTTGGATCTTAAGGTTTCGCATGCGAATCCTGGGTTGGGTCAAAATTATTTATTGAGTATCTGTCAAGGAATTCTCATTAGCAGCCTGGATTCAGGAAGTTGGCGGTGTTTCACACTTGTGCTTCGGAAAGCACATAAAGTTGTTGGTCCCGTGCTGCAGTCTTCAATTGTGTCGGATTACTGTCCCATTGGACTTTGAGATTGAGGGAATAGACTGTACTTGTGCTTGCGCAAACAGCACTATAATCCTGCCCTGCTGAGATTGAGGGAATAGACTGTACTTGTGCTTGCGCAAACAGCACTATAATCCTGCCCTGCTGAGATTGAGGGAATAGACTGTACTTGTGCTTGCGCAAACAGCACTATAATCCTGCCCTGCGCAGAAGGCTAGTCTCCGTTGAGACTAGCCTTCGTACCGGACTTCGATCTAGAGGACATTATTATTATAAGCAAGTAGGGGTAATTTCCTGACTCTTTCCCTAAGCAGGCAAAGCTCCAGACTTTCCTATCTCCTAGTTCAGCCCATATCGCCTCGCCACGATTTATGTGTATAGCGTGATTTGGGAAATTCTTCGTCGGTTCGTAATCTAATGCCGTGCCGAGTGGGCTGAGTATTTTTGTGTTGTTCGTTATCCGTTGCAGTGAAAAGGAAAATGATAAAATGAAGAGTACAACTTATGGACGCGGGTGAAGAACATGACTCACATATGGTCTAGTTCATGTTTTTTTTAATAGGATAAGGTGACAAACGAGCACACAGTCCACCTGGTGGTAAGTGGTTGCTGTGACCCATAGACATCTACATCTATCCTCAATAAAGAATCAAAATGCAGATGCGTTGTCACCCGTGAGGACTAAGATGGTATGCCTCTTTTCCAGTTAAAAGGGTCTCCGGTTCTCTACACTCACTGTACGAAACACAGCAGTGTTAAGCTGTTATTTTACAGTGGTGTTCTGTGAGAGCGTGGTCCTTCCCCGGTCGAGCCGACCCATTCGTGCTACATTTACGTTTCTGTAACAAGTTCTTCCCGTGAGTGTTTTAAGAGGCGTTAAAAGGAATCTGAAACAGGCGATGGGTAGCAGCTTCTTCCTGATAACTCAAGATAATAAAAAAATGTGGTTGCCAACCCGCCTGCCTAGCGTGGCAATCTATGGGGAGGCCTAAGTTCAGCAGTGGACTTTGTAATGATAAAGATGAACCTGTTCTTCACCCACTGCTTTCTTTTTTATGTTAGCACTACGGAAACTATCAAGGCTATGCCGATTTTTTGATGTTTTAATTGGGTTGGCGCCATTTTATCGATTCAAACTACATGTTTATCCCACAGCACCTTCACTCTCAAACTGAACGCGTCTGCTACCTGTGTAGGGAAGCCATTGCTGTTTCTAAATGTTTTCATACTTAATTGTATAAATTGACGACTCTGTGGCGCAGTGGCTTAGCTGTGAGGTCCGCACCGAGTGCAGCACTGAGAGCTGTGGGTTCTGATCCCACACAGAACAAGTATTTGTATGGCTTACAAATAATAATTTTACCAGGTCTGGATGTTTGTCCTTGTGAAACTTATGTATGTAAATTGCCCCCACGATATAGGAGAAAATCCTAGTGTGGAGGTAACATTTTATTAAAAAAAGAAATAAAATATATTGTAAATTAATTTAAAAAAAACCCGCTGGGATTCTTGCTGGTTCTTCCCAGGACAGAGATTCTTGCCGAACCAGTGGCAAAGCTTAAATGACTTTCAATAAGTGTTGTAATCTATATTGAATACAAGTGGTAAATTTAACATTTTGTACAAACAACTTCAATATGAATATAATTTATATAAAATTTAAATGGGACCACCTGAGAGGTATACCCTTTGAAACAATAAAAGAATTTTCCAAATTGGTTCAGGCGTCTTTGAGTGATTCGGTGAACATACATAAAGAGAGATTCCAACGAATTGAGAAACTCCTCCTTTTTTGAAGTGGTTTGAATAATGATTCTTTACTATTCTATTTCTAGACTGTCCTGTTCGCCCTGCACGTTAGACCGCCCCTGAGGCGTGTGAGTAGCCAGTCTCACATATTGTAATTATAAACTATATTTGTTATTTTATTTTTCAGTTACACCTGCCTCTGAAAAAGAAATGACCTATTCAAGCCAGCCAGAAAAAATGTTGATGGAGCCGGGCGTTAACCAAGTTATTATAGACCATTTAAAAAGGGAAGTTGAACAGTTGACTGAAAAAGAAAAATATTGCGCCCTGTTGTTTGATGAAATGACTCTAGAAAGACATCTAGATTATGATCCCGTTGCAGACTTAATAGACGGTTTTGAAGATTTAGGTGACTATGGTGGCCGATCTCGAGGTATAGCCGACCACGCTCTTGTATTTATGCTGCAAGGTATCTATAAAAACATTGAAGAGCCTATAGCTTACTATTTCACTTGTGGGACGATTTCATCAGAACATTTAGCTAATTTAATAAATGTAATTATCAAAACTGTCCATTCAATTGGATATCAAGTTATCACTACAGTTTGTGATCACAGTCTCCGAAATGTAGGTGCATTGAAATTACTTAAAAAGAGAAGTGACTTTCCTCCAGATCAAAATTATTTTTTACTGAACCAAGAAAAAATATATATTGTTTTCGACGTGCCGCATCTTTTTAAATCAATCAGGAACAACTTCCTCAAGGCTGGAGTTATGATGTTGAGTAACAAAAGAGCTCAGTGGTCTCATTTAGTTCAGGTCGAAGGAAGAAATCGAATCAAACGTCTGGGGTATACTAAAATAACAAAAATGCACATTGCTCCTAACAATCAAGCTAAAATGAGGGTAGAAATAGCTGCTCAAATTTTGAGCAACACGGCAGCCGGTATTTTGAAAATGATATCTGAGGATGTTGAAAAAGAACAAGGAAATGCTTTATTACAGACTGCTGAAGTTATTCAAGAACTTGATCAACTGTTTGACTGTACCAATGGACCAGGTGAAAATGATGTGAACAAAGATATAAGGACAAATGTTACAGAAACAGTTCCCACCACCAACTTTGGCCAAAGTACAAAGAAATACTAAAAACCGTAATCTTTTCAGAATTCGACCATGACGTAAAATTAAAATTTCGATGTATTAACAGCTACATTATTACATTAAAATCCTTAGAATGTATCTGGGAGTATGTTGCCTCAAAAGGATGTGATTATCTTAATTTGAGACGGCTGAATCTAGACACACTGGAAAACTTATTTGAAATGATAAGACAACATAATCCAACAGAGAGAAATCAAACATGTCATAAATTCAAGAAAGCATTAAAATCCATAATAATGACTCGCCTCGGCATTCCGTTTAGTGAAGAGCCCGATGAAATGGACGATTTAATATCTGATTTTGAAGATTATGTTCGTTCATTCCGATAAGACAAGAAGTTGATAGTTCTGTGTTAGCTTCTTAAAAAGTACCGAAATTCCAGACCATTAACTTGGAAAAAATCATCAATCAAAAATATGTAAAACAACCGACTGTTTGCGTAAGCGGTTAATTAGCTTATGCTGTCGAAATCAAGAACTACAAGATTTGATTACACGAAAGGCTTTTTCAAACAATTAGTGATTGGTTGAAAATAGAGAAGAAGAAATAGAAGAAGTTGCATTTAATTCTGAAACACTTAAGACTGATTTAACAGCAACAACTCAGGCACTCTGCGGAATTTCTAAAATTTATAATCAGAATACATTAATCTAGGTTTGATTAGCACCATTACTAAGCGAATTTGATTTGCCATGATTTGACGGCACATCATCATGGGTAACAACTTCTACAGAAACAGCGGTTGAAGTGAAGTGAAATTATTTATGGTATTAACCTTACTACTATAAGGAACCAAACCCAAGGAAAGAGAGGTTAAGTGTTCTGTTGGAAGCCAGATATGGTACGGTGCTTAAAACATGGAGCAAACTCGAAGAGCTGAGTTTCGATATTGCATTCAAACATTTACAGAAACACTCTAAAATTAAAAACCGAGATGGCTCGTCGCGCCTATACATCAGCAATGCTTGTTGAGCTTCTACTTCGGGCTTCATTGACAGCATTTGGGTGGTCATCACCAATCTTTAGAGAGCATATACACTGGAAGTGGCCGCGAAGTGCGACACGAAGTAATATCGTTCAAGTTAAAAAAAAAACGAAGAAATTTACACATGGTAGAGTCATGTTGCAGCTACATTATGGTTGCACGAATGGGTCGGCTCGACCGGAGAAGAACTACGCTCTCGCAGAATATCAGCAAAAATATCAGCTTAATGCTGTTGTTTCGTATGCTGAGTGTAGAGAACCAGAGAGCCTTTTTATTGGATACGAGGCATCCCATCGTAGTCCTCAGGGGTGACAACACATCAACATTTTAATTCTTTCACTTCCATCGGGTGAAGCTCCCTTAACCCTTCCTTATGGAGGGGGGAAGTGGTCTTCAAACTAGGTAAGACACATCATTTTCTTTTATTACGCGGATCTTAGCTAATTAATTTTAACATCTTTATTATAATTAATTTCCGCAAATTAACGCCTATTATCCATCAAATAAATTATTAACTGACTGAAATAATTTATAAAAGTGAAACAATTACTATTTTATTCATACAACTGTAATTTTTAATTTGTTTATTTTATTTTACTCTACAAACAATTTTTATTTCAGGATTGAAAAATCAGCCCCAAGTTAATAAACATATGTTACATTCATTCCACTGCTGAGCATAGGTAGGCCTGCCCAATACTGTGTAACCTTGATGTAATAAGCCTCAATATAACGAATTACTCGATTTAAAGAATTTTTCAAAATCCCCTAGAACGGCCTGTAAGAGCTAGTGCAAACTATACCTCTACATTACATAATACATTTATCAAAATCCTCTTTATAACGAATTTTTTATCATTGCAGAATATATAGATAGGAGGTATTATTTACCTCTATTTAACCAATTTTTGTCAACTTGAAACCTTGACATAACGTATCCTATTCGTTATTCCTTCCCACTTAATTCCACAATAAATCATGTCTTGACAGGTTCAGACATGTACACGACAGGCAGATGACTAATTACGTAATGTTGAGGTTAATAAACAAGTTTTCTTACCTATCGAGGTTGCACTGTATATATTATGCACGGATATTTTCCATAGTTGCTACGCTTGGTTGGGTTGGCAACCGTAGATTTTAAATTATTTTTGAGTTATCAGGAAGGCGCTGTTGCCTATTTCGTGTTTCAGTTTCCCCTCTCACCTTCTTCTTCTTCCTCTCACATCCAGGGAGGATATTATATATGTATGCTGTCAGATTTATTGGACTTGGCATGTCAATCAAAAATCGGTACCCAACAATATTCGATTCATAAGAGAAATCAACATAGATTCCTTAATATTTCACAGTTTTATCTAGACTAACGGAATAAATTAGTAACAAATAATTCTAACATAAAATTTATCAGTTTCTTCGTATTTGTTGCATACTGCTAATTCCTAGAGGCAAAATTACCATTTTAATCATTAGTATTACAGGAGTCGCAGAAAGGAATAATATTAGGTCCTTACATATGAAATTGGCGTTTTGTACGGGAGGAATATAAAGTAATTTTTTTGTTATCTGTGCACTTTTACGATCTCATAGGTAGTTCATTGATCCCTTTAAAAAAAAAACCATGGGGGTGAGAATCAATAAACTCTTTGAAGGCGGTTTGGACTGCCGCATCGAAGTTGTATTTTTTTCCTAGTAAGAAGTTGTCCAAATTCCGGAAAAATGGTAATCTGTTGGAGCAAGGTCAGGGGAGTACGGTGGATGTCGCAGACATTTCAATCGTAGCTCATCTAACTTAGTGGTTGTTTGTTGTGCAGTGTGTGGTCTTGCGTTGTCGTGAAGCAGCAGTGGCCTAGAGCGATTGACCAATCTCGGTTGTTTAGCAGCTAGTTCTTCCTTCATAGTTTGCAGTTGCTGACAATAGATATCTGCCGTAATCGTTTGGCCAGATTTTAGAAAGTTGTAGTGAATGACACCGGCGCTAGTCCACCAAACACTCACAAGTAACTCTTTCTGAGTCAATTTTCGTTTAGGGCAGGATTTGGCTGGGTCTCCAGGGTTCAGCTATTGCGACGAGCGCTTCCGATTATCGTACAGTATCCACTTTTCATCACAAGTAATGATTCGATTTAAAATTCCTTCATTATTGTGTCGGTTGAGCAAAGTAACACAGCAGTCGACGCGTGTTTGCAAGTTCGATTCACTCAATTCATGAGGTACCCATCGTTAAAGTTTTGTTACTTTCCCGATTTGCTTCAAGTGGATTAATACAGTTTTATCACTTACCCCGAAGCCTGCAGCTATCTCTGAAGTGCTTTGTGATGGATCCGCTTACACAATAGCCTTTAATTCTTCATTTTCCACTTTGGTCTCCGGCCGTCCACGGGGTTGGTTCTGAAGGTCGAAATTTCCAGAACGAAAACGTTGAAACCAAAACGTACTGTGTTTTTACAACACCAGCGCCGTACACATCATTAATCCTTCGAGCTGTTTCTGCAGCACTGGTGCCACGGTAGAACTCGTACTCGTAAATATACCGATATTTCATGTTTTCCATTGTGCGGTAATAAGCGACGCCAAAGAAAAAAATAATGAGGAAAAAACAAATGAATGACTGTTTTCAAAACTCAAATGTACCAGCTAAATGAATTTATAAATTTGAATTTGGAATTCTTAACCAAAGAGGAGATATTTCAGATCAAAGTGGTCAGTACGACAAAACGCTAATTTCATATGTAAGGACCTAATAATACGCCTGATTATTTGTTGTTGTCTTTACTACTTTTACAGCACGAAAAGCCCATCAATCATTATTGCAATCGTTTAAATAATATCACACAATGTTGGTAGCCTATCCCTACTACCTATCAAAACTGAACCTAGCAACAGTTCGAATGTGCAAGAATTATACAATCCAAATACTTTTATAATATCAAAATAAGTAAACCACTGTTATAATTATTACTGATCAGTCAATTAATTACATTTTTTTGGAAAATGAAATTACTTATATAATATTCTTTACAAATCTCTCAAATTCTAAATTAAAAATAAAGTGAGAAAATTATCTATGATAATTATTATGACAATACCGACTTATAATCTATTTTATATTAGTAATTTAAAAAAAAAACCATAATTACACAATTATTATTTTAATGATTCATAATAGGAATTATTTAACAATCACTGCTAACATTAGATTTAAAATAAATTTATTTAATCACTTTCACTATAATAAGTTGGTGTCGTTGTCATCATCGTTGTTTACATTTTAAAAAAAATTGATTAAAAATGGGCTCACTATTGACCTCCATCTGGCCCGAAGGCAAAGATGAGGTCTACGATGGAGCGAATTTGCCCAGGAGAATCCTGTTCACACGCAACTTGAAGAGGTTCAGGTTATACGCACTCGGAAAAACAAACGCCGGCAGGACATACCACTCCTTGGCTATGCAAATTATAAAAAATGACTTATAGCGCTTAGTGCAAATATTCAGAATGTCAGCAAAGTGTGGATGGGTAACCTGCAGTACGTATTCTTATTTAATTTACAATAATGCAGTTAAAATGAATGTCTCTTTCATCTTTTAAGATTTTCTTTGTTTTCTACACCACTTTGGCCCAGTCATTCTGTGACATGACCTTCCATCTTCACCATGTAAGGTGGCTTTGTGTTCTGTCATGCTGCATAGTCTGTAAAAGCATAATATATTTTTATTCCTTGCGTGTTTATTTAAATAGAAGTAGATTTAATATGTTTGCATTTAGAACCTTTTTTATTATATACTTAGCATTATATAGGCAGTAGTATGGTGGTAGCTTTATGCCCGTTCTTTTCAGCTAATTTATCAACAACCATCGATCACTAATAAAAAACTAGATACACAATCCCCAGCAAAAGTTCTCTAAAAACTGTCGCCAATTCGACGCCCCCCGCGAATAATCCGGTAATCGCAAAAGTGTAAATGTTCAGGAAAAATAAAAAAACATGTTTCCTTATTAACTCCATTAAACAACAAGTATCAGAGACTTTTTATATTGCGTATGGGAGCTAATTTTTTCAGCTATCTGGTTATTTCAACAAAATTTAAGTAGTACCAAGGGCTTCGTTAAAATTTAGCTGGATGCATTTTACTATATTAATGTAGGTCAAGCTCTGGTCAGTAATGTCTTGTTGCGCTATTATTCGTGTAATTTGTTTTGTATACTGAACATTTGTAAAAAGCAATTATAAGGTTATTCGATTGTTTAACAGTAACGTACATTTTATTGGTTATGACTATTATTGTTTATTCGAATAGTTTATATTTGATGATTATTATAGTATACTAGCAAACCCGGCGAACTCCGTTTCGCCACCAGATGGCTTCGTTTTATTTAACATTTTGTTCGGTGATTAAAAGAAGAAGAAAATTTTTTTTGTTTTATATTTGAAAAGGAAAAATTTTATTTCATTTCACAACAGTAATGAATTCTTTTCGATTACAAAAATGAAGTGTTATTTAGTTGAACTTCTCTAAGTAAATGAAAGTGAATCCAAAGTAAATACTGAATCGAAGCGTTATATGTGTCCGCAAATTATCCGTTTCATTGAAGAGCTCTTTGGTAAACCACATTTTTGTTTTTGGTCTGACGTTAACACAAACAAAGCGGATGGTTTCCCAACTCGTGAACACGCTACGTATAACTGTCCATGTGAAAACAGTGATTTTCTAAATTTATCCCGCAAACACTAAGCGATTGGCCTTGCGACTTGTTAATTGTCATTGCGAACGCCAGGCGAACTGAAATTGCAATCGTTTGAATTCAAACGGAAGATCAGTCGGAATCATTGGTATTCGAGGAATACATACATTTTCACCTGCGTACTTTCCGTTAATAATGGTTGCCTCAATCAAATTCGGCATAAGTCTTTTTACCGAAAGTCGAGTACCGTTGCAAAGTCGCGGTGGATTCAAATTACGCAATATCATAATAACTGTACCAACTTTGAGTTGCAAGTTATGTGGTGGAAATCCTGGTAACTCCAGAGAGTTCAAAAACTCCGTTGGATAATTTACTACATCATCGGGATTTGTTATGGAATCAACGGATTTGTATGTCACCAAATCGCCAGCAATTTTTGATTGAATGGTGAAATTCAGTGCGTGTACATCATTATTCTTTGCGGCAAGAATTGCTCGTTGACTTAACCAAGCATAATTCTGATAATTCTCACTAATGTTTGGGAAAACATTTTCAATAAAACTAATTGAGAGTCTACAAATCGGCAAAAGTCGTTGGTAAGAGTAATTAATCCAGATGTCACATCAACTGGGACTTTTCCATTTCAACAGCTAACAATTGTTTGGAAAATTGTGCAGCACTTTGATAATTTTGAAGTTGAACTCTCATATTAGTGGTTAGCGATAATGTTTTACGTTATTCCATAAAGGTGATGCCTTCAGGCAAGCATTCAATTCATCTGCAGGCGTTCCACGGGGTTACTGGCAACGTCTGCCTGAAATCGCCTGCCAACAATATCATCAAGCCGCCAAAGATGTTGTTATTTCGCCGAAGATCCTTCAGTGTGAAGTTAAGTGCTTCAAGAGATTTCTTATGTGCCATTGTGCACTCATCCCAAACAATGAGCTTGCATTGCATCAACAATTTTCCCATTGCACTGGATCGGGAAATATTGCATGTTGGAGTATCAATTGTGTTTAAATTGAGTGGCAACTTAAGCGCAGAATGTGCAGTACGACCGCCATCTAGAAGAGTCGCCGCAATTCCAGATGATGCTAACGCCAAAGCTATGTCACATCTTGATCGAATAGTGGCCAAAATCAATGAAATGACAAATGTTTTCCTGTTCCTCCAGGTGCGTCCAGGAAGAATAGACCACCAGTATTATTGTCCACCGCTTGCATTAATGTTTCGTATACTTGTTTTTGCTGTTCATTCAGCAACGGCACATTATTTCGAACGAATTCATGCAATGTATCAACATTGTATTGCAGCTCTCGATTTAATTCTTGGTTGAATGCATCGTGCATCGATCGATTTGGCGCAATCATTCCTACTTCAATCAGTAGCTTGTTTGCAATAGTCAAGCATTGATCCTCAATCAGAATCAATCCTTCATTGTAGATTTCATCGGTTATTTGGTTGTCAGGATTATTCGTTTGAATGCGCAAGCGATGCAAGATATCTTCACATATGTCGTCTTTGTATTTGTTCCATAACTGAATTGGTTGTGAAGGAAAACATGTGGTGATAATAATTGCGAATAGCGTTCGTATTTGGTACGCATTTGATGAAACAACTGAATCCGCAAGTGTTAAATCCCAATGAGAATCGTTCTCCAGCAAACCCAATAGTTGACATACTTCTCGATATGTTTGGCATTGGTGGCCATTCAGTTTTCAAATGCGCAAATGATTTTGGTCCACGTACATTTACCAACAGCAGTCGCAAATAAAAACATTCATCATTTCTAGGATGAACAGTATACATGCGACCTAGTGCATCAGTGGAAAACACCTGTGGCCAATCTGGAACTGGGGTTCCTTGTTTGCGACGTTGGAATTTCTTTGTTGATTGATTCCAAGTATAATACTTGGGCATTTCAACGTACATCAGCGTCGCTGCGAATGGATCTGCTTCACATTGCAAAGAAGCTAGTCAATGTTGTCGATGGTGGTCTCTCAGCTCGTTGTGCCGCATTAGCCTCAGTGAAGTAAACTCTTTGGCCATTTTCCAAATGCACTGCTAAATGTACAACTGTGGGATATCTTTCATGAATTTGAAATGACAATAATCGCCACAGTGCTTCATTGGTACTGACGTATCTGCCCATTTGGAAGTTGCTGATTTCGTCATTCGCATTTTCCGATGCAATACCAAACACAGCCATGTCGCTGCCTTTTGTGACGTACTTGCACAAATATTTGATTGATTTGGCCGAATGACAACTCTCAACGTTTGCATGTGTTTCAAAAATTCGTGATAGCAGCGGGCAATATGGTACAATGAATTCATTTCCGATCTCAATCTCTTGATTTTGAACTTTAACTTTGATAGTTCGACCATTATCTTCTTTTGAACGCCGACGATAAACTGGATATCCATCGTTCCTGTGACTGTTTCAGCAACTAACGGTCGCGGATATCGTTTTGCACTTTCCATCAGCCATGCAAGGCGATAATGGATTTAATGTACCGCACGGTCCATGCACCATCTGTGTCGTCACAATGTCGTGTAGATGGGGATCAGTGACTGGATCAGGAATTTCAGCTGATATGATGTCATCCACTTCATTTGAATGTAATTTGTTCAGCAACCAAATTAGGATATGAGCATGCGGTAGTCCACGCTTCTGCCATTCCACCGAGTACATATAACAACGTGTCACCAAAACTCGATACTTAGTAAGCACATCCATCATAACCTTGAGCTTTTGCTGAAATACTCTGGCGATTATGTCATGGCGATCTTGCGGTTTTGGCCCGGTTCCAACTCACGTTCAATTTCCGTCCACTTCGGATTGCATGTGAACGTAATAAATAAATCCGAGTTCCATAATTTCGCACGTACGTCATAGCGTCTTGAGCGTATTCGTGCATGTGGCGGGCTTCCGATATAAGATGATGGGAGAATCGTCAGACGTCCAATATTCTGAACATCACCATCTGAATTAATAGCATCACGCAAGTGTATATAGTCCTCAGATCGTAGCTTTGCCTGATTGAATCGGATGAAAGCTAAACGTTCGGTCTCGACTTTGACATACATGTCGACAGCGAATTGCTGGAATAGCCGACGGCACTTCAGAATGACATTCTCCTCATGTGTACGAATCATCATACGATACGCATAGTAATTCATTGCGCTTAGATTTTTATTCGTTGATACGCCTGAAAATGCAAAATTAAGTAAATTGTTAATGGAAACCAATAATAGCAATAATAGCAATAATTAGTGTGAATATTGTACCTGTAATTGATCGACCATCTTCAACGTGATGTTGTATCCGTCTTGCCCTTGCCAATAAATGATTGATATTGTAACGCATCGTACAAACGATGTGTCTCGTTTACACGATGCATGATATTGCTTCTTCGCTGAACGACAATGTCTCGCGATTTAGTTGGATCGCCAACAATAATTGCAGCAACATCATTAACGGTGGGTGCATTGAATCTTCGCACATGTTCACCTGTTGGGGTACAATCCGCTCTTATGACAAATTTGTGCGTATCCGATGGCATTCGTTCCAATGCTGTTTTGAACATATTAACCACAGCATTATTAGCGTGAAAAAATGTTTGCAACTGTTCAATAATTCGTCTCTTGTGTTCCCTGTATATTGCACCGCACATTCAGCTGATCCACCATCGACGAAATGAAATATATTTGCAGAAATTGATGCGGTTCATCTGGTGTTGGTACCATTGAACCATGCAAATGATATATTTGTCCTTGTACCTGTAATTGCAAAGAATCATTTGTTGAAGAAAACGGTGTAACTTCTGATCGTGTGATGGTGTAGTGTGTCGTATATGTAGTTGTTATGTTGCAATTCATTGTGTTGGTGTGAGTGATTGGTTATGTGTGTGTTGTATCTTTTACCTTGCAAGTCGGCATGAAGCCGCCTTCTCGAATGATATTAGCTCGAAAGGAAGTCATGAAAGCAGTTATTGTATTCAAGGATGTGTTGAAGAAAATGGCTGGAATCAGGATCACTTCCATCAAACAATGGTTTCAGTGGCTGTGGTGGTGTAAGTAATGGATCCAGTTTGACTTTTCCACTTGCGCAGCACAATCCAGCCGTTTCTCTTTTGAACTTTAACGCATTGCAATATCGGCATATAGTCGTCATTGTTCCAATATCTAAATTTTCATCATCACTGTAGTTCGCAGTGGAATCATATTGGAATGCCAAGCGATTGTATGATGCCAATGATCTTCGTGTGCTCACGCGTTGTCTCAATCGGGCATTTTCTCTTATTATATTTTGTCTTTCTTCGCTTAAGTTCTGTGAATACACTTGTTGCTGGCTTGCATGCCTTGTGCGGCGGCCGATGTTCGCACGTCGTCCTCTAGGCATTTTGGACTATGGACAGAATAGTGAATTTAACCTCAAATGCATGATCCACATAATTTACACACTTCAACTTACCACTTTAAAGACAAATGCCTGCTGTTGAAATTGATAAAAATTTGCACAATACACGTGATTGATTTGATGGTTTCCAATTGTAATGTTAGGAAACAAATAACTTATTCTTTTATTTTTATCACAATTTCACAGTGAACACAATACCGGTTTGTCACATGAAATTGACTAAGCAGATAAAGGTACTCTGTGCTAAGCAGAGAACAATGAGTAGCTGTCAAACAATGTATCACGCACCGGCGCCATCTACTTAAAATATTGGTTTGTAGTACATGCTATGTATCAGAGATGGCGCTGTATGTGAAAAGACATCTACTTAAAATATTGGTTTGTAGTACATGCTATGTATCAGATGGTGCTGTATGTGAAAAAGATTTTCCCGCTTTTCTGTTGAAATTTTTCACAAATTTTCTTTGCTACAAACCTCACGGAGCCCGAGACCTTTCCAACGAATGCAAAACCGTGGAAATTGGTTCGTGCGTTCTGGAGTTATAGCGTCAGGAAGGAAAACCCGACTTATTTTTATATAGTAGATTTTATGAAATAAAGGACATTCTAGTAAATGAAACAACTTTGGTTAGTTTGACAAAACACGATAGTTATTATTATCATAAAAAATAGACACTGCACTGAAGACACAACTATTACACATGATTACACAATCATGAAAATTATAATAAGGTCCTATTACAGTTAAAAATCTTAATCAGAATCCTCATCGTGACATGATTCAGTATCATAAAATGGTTGATAATGATGGGGAATTGCTTGGGAGTTACACAGGCTTAGGGAGATCATTATACAAAGCTTTTTAATAGGAGGGCTTGTCGTATGCTGGCTTTAATTCAATACTTTCAATTGTTTTGACACTTGTTTCTGCCGACGCTGTCTACTTCTGCCTGCATCGTAATCCAATTCAATATAATCCTGATCAAAATCATATTTGAAAAGAAAACAGGTTTACTGTATGACACACTAAACTCCATCACATCGGACCATCGTACTTTTTCTCCTTTCTTATCTTGAAGCCATCTTTTGGGTTCAACAAGTTCTTTTATGTTGAGGATTTCAGATTGTTGCATTTCTTTTAGGATATATTTGTCTCTTAGACTAGCGTTCATGATGATACTATATACTTGGTCCGGTGTGTACAAAACTTTGTTTTTCAGAGCTCTTTCAATACATGCGTGCATGGAGTCGCCTTCATTTTGGCTATGCCCAACAACAAAAAACCGATGGGTAATGTCAATCTGAAGAGTCATTGCAATGTAAAGATACAATGCAAAAATGTATCTGTTTTATTCTGGCCGTAAGAACCATCAGAGTAAAATATAATTTTGCGTATACCTTTTTCGTGTACGGTCTTGACAAATTGAAACAAGCAACTCCCTATTTCGATGCACCCTTTTTTTCCGATTTGAGCTTGCCAAACGTAACAGAACCCTAGTTTGTTTAGAGCGTCAAAAACTGTAAAATTATAAATCGGGTATTTACGTTTGTAGTGGAAAATTGACACTTCAGACTGTGGTACATTCAAAACTTTTTCTAAATCAAAAATACGGAATATCATGTTGGTTTTCGGAAAATGTAAAGGACTTAGAAAAAAAAACAAAAAAGTAGCAAAATTATTTTTCCGCGAAAAAAAATTATAGTTTGCTTAGCAGGCAGTGTTCTGACTTAAAACAAATATTATTATAATTTATAAAATATAGTGTTTTGACATATGTAATTTTATTCTTGAGGATGAATAAAATATAAAAATGTTTTTTTTTTAATATAATTGTGACATTAAATACTTAAGATAGAGATTAATATGAAAATATTTTTTAAAAATATCGAAATGAAAACTTCTGTGCGTGCGATCTGCACGAGTTAGTCGATATATAAGTCTGAAAGTATGTACTTTATTGAAGTAAATTTTGCATATAAAATAAACATCGAAACAAAAACAAAGAACGTATTAATTATTAATCAAAGAAATAAAAATGAAATTTTGAAAAAGTACAACAAATTTTGCAAAAGTTAGTAGTTAATATTCATAATAAAAAAAAAATATATTTAAATACCTACTAAGAAACATAAAATTTATTTATGAATGTTAGCAAAACACTCAACACACAGAAAAGGTTTCTCTACGCAAGTGCCACAATAAGTGGGAACTTTTTTTGTTTTATTTCTGCCCACTACACGTCCAAATGTGGAAACATTATATTTGTAACACTCTACACACATACGACGCACCTTTAGAGAAGGACCTTCTTTCTTCTGAAGCACATGTTTTTTTCTTATCGGCCGCTCTAAAGAAGCTTCAAATGTAGATGAATTAGTTAGGTAACTCTTCATAATTTCTGTTCTCATCTCCACAATAGATAAATTTTTGTTAGTGACAGATTTATATAAGACCAAAGCATTCACCATGGCAACATTCAAAATTAAATCAAACGCAAGTTTTCGGTACCATTTCAAAGATTTTCTTAGTGGTGTTTGGTACGCCGCCATCTGATCCGAAAGATCCACTGCTCCTTTTGCTTTGTTATAATCAAGAACTATAGCCGGTTTCATAGTTGTTTTATTATGTTTATTGATGGGCAGAAAACGCGTTGAATGTTTCGTGGATAGGACTAAAACATCTCTCTTATCTTTCCATCTTAAAACGGTTATACCGTCATCACTTTCTTTGGCAATAAACTCGCCTTTTTTGAGCTTGGTGGAAACAATAACTTTAGGGAAATGTTTGCGATTTTTGCGTAAAGTTCCGATCAAATGTGTTTCGTTTTTCATGAGCTCTCTAGCTAAACTTACACTTGTATACCAGTTATCTGTGTACAAGCAATGCCCTTTATTCAGAAGATCTTGGCAAAGGTTCATTACAACACTTTGAGGTGTAATATTTATTTGCTCATGTTGTTTGCCAGCGTATATATTAACTCGGTATGTATATCCTAGTAAACAGCACAGTTTAAAGAGCTTTATTCCATACTTATGCCTCTTTTGCTTATTATACTGGCGGAATATTAAACGTCCTCGAAATGGGACCATACTCTCATCTATACAAATGTCTTGTCCAGGAATATAATTACTCTTAAAGTTGTGATTAAGCTTATCTAACAAAGACTTAACGCGGTGAAGTCGATCTGCTTTATTGGCATCATCATCTTGTGAAAAATGGAGCATTTGCAAAAGCAGTTCAAATCTATTCCTTGCCATTACTGTACTTGGGAAGTTTTGACCCATAATTTTATCGTTGGACCAATAGTCGCTTATTTTAGGAAGCTTAACTAAACCCATATATACAGGGTGTTTGGTGGGTGGTCCGACAAACTGAAATGGGAGATAGATGGGTTCGTTAGAAGCATATTTTCTTAGTAAATTTTTTCCATCTCTTACCATTTTTTTAATTGAATTTTAAAAATTTTTTGTAATTATCCCAATTTTCTAGTATTTTGGTTCAATAACTTCTACTATTTCTAGTTTTCTACCATTTATTTTTATTTTTCCCAAGTATAATGATTTGTATAATTAAAAAAAAAGATTTAACGCCCAAAAAGCATAAGAAAAAATACTTACGATACATTGAAAGTGAACAAACGAGAAAAATAATTGTAAACCTCTAAGTTTTCTCCAGCCCCAGAAAAATAAATAAAATTGTTGAGTAATTTAAAATGGCCTTAAAAACTTTCCTGATTTACCCTCTTTCTATCGGTATATCATATGTCAAATAAAACTTTAGATTATTTAACAAAATCATTGATAATTGAATGTGAGGGCGGGGGAATTAAAATATTTCCGCTTAGGACCCGCGGGTCAGCTACAGCTACCAGCTCATACGAGCGCCTATTATTGTATTTAATACAAAAAAGTTAATGGTTGTGTCTACACTACACTAACCAGGGTCTTGCTCAATAATAATAAAAAAATAAGTACTAGTAATTTTTTACTAAATTTACAAATATTGTTCAAAATATCCTCCTACATTATGCAGACACGCTCGATATCTTCGACGTATTTCAGTCGTGGTAGTTTTTAATCGTATTTCTTCTTTCATAATATGAAAAGCAGCATTTATTTTTCCAATCAACTCTTCTTTTGTTTGTATTTCATTTTCGTATACAATTTCCTTTGCTCGGCCCCAGACATAAAAATCCAGTGGAGTCAGATCTGGGGATCTCGCAGGCCATTCGATAGGTCCGAGTCTCCCTATCCACGTGTTCGGAAATACCGCATCTAAATATTCCCTCACGGTTCTGCGATAGTGGGCAGGGCAGCCATCGTTTTGAAATATTATTCTTGTGTCCTCATTCATTATTGGTACCTCGCTCATTAGTTCCGGGAGATCATTTTGTAAAAAATGTAAATAATTATCTCCGTTTAAATTATCAGGTAGATAATGAGGACCGATTAAATATCTTCCGATCACACCTGCCCACACGTTAACACTAAACCGTGTCTGATGCGATATTTGTCTCGTTTTACGTGGGTTTTCATCTTTATCTGACCAATAATGTAAATTATGTTGATTGAAAATGCCTTCTCGTGTAAACTTCGACTCGTCGGTCCATAAAATGCTCTTCAAAAATTGATTATCGTCGACATCTTTGTGCAGTATAAAGCTGCAAAATTCTGTACGCCGTGCAAAATCTCCTTCCACGATACCTAGCACAAAAAATAGTGTAAGTTACTTTACTCACTTTAAAATGTATGAAATAATTAATAATGTATAAGATAAACAGTAATTTTATAAAAAGAAGAAATAATAAGTACCTTGCACTGGGGTGAGGTGAAATGGGTGCTTGCAATGGTTGCGGAGAACCGACCACACTTTCCATACAGAAAAGCCGAGTTCAGTCGCTACTTTTCTAATGCTTATAGTGGGATCATCGTCAAAAGCCGCCAAGATACGCTCATCCACAGCAACATCAAGTGGTCTTCCACGTACTCCTGGTTCCTGTGTTGCAATTTGCCAGTTTCACGTAGCCTTCTATAAGTATTTGCAAACGTATCATGGCTAGGCAACCTTCTCGTGGGATACAGCTCTCCATAAAGTCTACGTGCTCTGTGGCCGTTATTTAGGGCCCGGCCATAAACCAAAAGCATATCAGCGTATTCCTGGTTAGTAAAATAAGTGCGTTGAGCCATAATCACTGCAGTATTTTGAATTAAGTTTGAACACTACCGTCCGAAAACAGAAACAAATAACAAACAAAACTTAACAATCAACGAAACAAAAACTAAACTCAACGAAACTGTTCAACAATGAATGTCGAAAAGAACTCGCAAGTAGCTTCAGAGACAGTCAAATCACGACTAAATTAAATAACAACAGAAGCAGGTAGCTGATCCGCGCGTCGTAACTTCGCCTGTACCACCAGAAAGAGACAACATCTACCTGGCTCGCACACGCATAAATGAAACCATAAAACCAGTTTAGGTGCCCTGGCAATTTTACGGAACTTGTAATATTTTAATTCCCCTGTCCTCACATTTGATTATCAATAATTTTGTTGATAATTTAAAGTTTTATGTAACATGATATACCGATAGAAAGAGGATGAAATAGAATTTTTTATGGCCATTTGAAATTACTCAACATATTTGTTTATTTTTAAGGGCTGGAAACTTAAGGGCTTACAATTTTTTCTCGTTTGTTCACTTTCAATGTGTCGTAAGTATTTTTCTTATGCCTTTAGGCTTTCAATCTTTCTTTTAATTTAAAAAAAATATATTTCTTAGGAAAATAAAAAACATGGTAGAAAACTAGAAATAGTAGAAGTTATTGAACCAAAATACTAGAAAATTGGGATAATTACAAAAATTTAAAATTCAATTAAAAAAAATGGTAAGAGATAGAAAAAATTTACTAAGAAAATATGCTTCTAACGAACCCATCTATCTCCCATTTCAGTTTGTCGGACCACCCACCAAACACCCGGTATAATCAAGCTAAAAAGGATTTCATTTCGGCAAGGTTAGTTGGAGACCATTTGCGGATTCTCGCACTTTTTGATGCTTCTGCTGTTCGAGTTATTTTAGCTATAGCAAAAGCATTAGTGCATTCAACAATTTGTTCCAAAATACCATCCGTGACCAAAAGAGCAAAGAAATCAGCAGGAGATTGGTTAGTCATAGACAAGCGGACAGAAATAGGCATGCCAGAACATTCAGTAAAAGGAATTAAATTACGCTGATTACCTTTGGGGTCTGTCCACTTCGATGATGAAGCACTCTCCAAATTCTGGATGGCGTGCTCAATATCAGTACTCTCGCTATCACTAGAAGATAGAATCTGCAGGCGCCTGTATCCAGATCGGGGAGGTTGAATATTTTCTTCTTCGTTAGAACAAAAGTTAAGAGTTTTTTCGAGAAGATCAAATTCAATTTCTTCGATCTGAGTCATGATTTCTTGAATAATATCGAAATCTTCGAAATCATCCATGATGAAATAGGTATAATAAATTAATAGACGTTTTAAAAGAATAAACAATACACAAAACTTAATAAAATTAGCGTATTAACGTAAACAGTCAGTCATGCGCAAGCACTTGCAATTGACTAATCAAGTGCGGCGGGGGTGACCGACACCTCGACCCGCGCGGCCCCTTGCAACGGAAAACTCGCTTTTACGGGCCATGTCGGGCAATGCTGACCGACATCGTATAACTGCTTAAATAATACTCAAAATCAATTTTTGATAATTTTCACATACTTTAAGACATAAAATAAACGTATTAATAAAAAAAAAATTGGTAAAATTTTATCAGAACTGTAATTTTTGCTTGGCCTGAGAGGAAATTTTGATGTCGGGCAGCATTGTCCGACATGGCAGTTATCGTGTTAAAAAAGGAATAGTTGTAGTTAGTATTAAACACTTTCATACTGTCGTTTTGAAGCCATCTCAACAATATCTGGATAGTTCTGATTTGCAAACCATGACTTGTAAAGTCGGTACATTTTTGAAATATTAAGAGATTCAGACAAATATTCTCGCTTAGACTCTTTTCTCGTGTAATGCGATTCTACTTTGGGAAATAAATCAATATGATTTCTGATACTGTCTTCTGTATCTAGCTTCATTTGATGTGGTCTATTCTGATGCCTGCCTCGTTTATCGATCAAACTTTCATCTCTTTTAATTTTTTCTAAAGGCGTGTAAATCATTTGCTCAGTAATAGAAAGAGTGTTTAAAAAAATACTTGGATTTCTTCATCTTTGAGGGGAAAATAATATTTTAATGTCTGAGATCGGTTACTTTTTCTATTTACGATTACCCTTTTAACATCATTGGATTTAACATGTCGTGAAATGTATTGCCATTGAAATTCTCGATTGGCAAGTTTATAAAAGTTAGTATGTAGGGCTAACCTGTCTCCTGTATTGAATTTTAACCCGCAACCTTTTTTACAGGCAAAATTACTTAAAATATTCTTTTCCTAATGATGTTTTTATTACGAGCACCTTCATATGCTTGGCCTGAATTTTTAAGTTTCTTGTTCTTATTATCTCTTCATTCACTTGGGTCTCCTTTACGTTTTCTAATAAGCTTTTTTGGTTGGAGTTGATTTTGATTTTCGAATTCAGATACTTGTTCGTTAGTTCGTTTATATCATTGACAGCAGGCACTTCTACAGGGATAGCTTGTGTGGGTGTTCCAGGTTGGCCAAGTCTGTCAGGTTCCTCGTCAACAGAATTCAGACTTGGTTGATCAATACAATCCAAAGGGTCTAAGTTCATACTATTGTTAATGTCCTGTTCTATCAAATTTTCTTCAGAATCCTCTAAAAATATTCCTTCTACGTCTAATTTCTCTTGATCGGCTTCGCTAAGTGTTTGTCTTATGGTCTTTGGATTTTTTTTGTTGTTTTTCTCTTCATTATAGCTTAAAACACTTCGCAAACTTGTGTCTATTTCACAGTCATTTATTAAACTATTTTCTGCATTAAGTCGTTCATTTTGCTCTTCATCTGATAGATTGTTTGAATCGGTGTTTATCTCTATAGCTTTATCAACAGTAATGCTGTCAGTGTCGGGAGATTCCGGTTCAATTTTGTATTTCTGCAAAACATAGTTTGTTTTTTCATCGGAATTTTCTGTGGCTTATTGTTCTTTCTGCATTAATTCTGAGTTAGTTATATTACAATCAGAGCTGGTAGGTTAAGTTGGTGTCAGTGTTTTTTCTAGGTCGTCACTTGTTGACTGAAGGGTTATCTCAGCAAGGTTACGTATAGGTAATTGTTCGTGTTCATTCACTGGTGTAAGTGTAATATCTAGAAGTTTGAAAGGTCTATTATCTTGCTTTTCGGAATAAAAAGTTCGTTTTATAAATGACGGTAGGAGACGCTACGAAAGCAGTTTAACCCAGCATTAGAGATAAATTCGAAACCGTAGATGGAGATCGCGTGATGTTTTCAATACGGAGCAAATTATCTATAACTAGCGAATCACCTCCGAGACTAGAAGTATCATTTTCTTGCAAATGTGTGGTATTAGAGGAAATTTCAATAATATCCGTATCTTGCAAATCAGTAACGAGGCTCGAAGTACTTCGACTGTCAGGTAATTGACGCTCTGGACTTGGAATGTATTCAGAACAATCAGGAGAGAAATCCTCTGTGTCATTCTCGTCGTCAAAGTATTTTATATTTGATGGTTCTACAACAATAAGAAGCCTTGTTTTAAAATAAATCTTAAAATATTTAAGCAGGTAATACTAACTTAAAACGATTAAATAGGTACTTAATGATGAAAACGACAATAAAAACATACCTCTCAACTTACACTTTTGGTTTAGCATCAGCAGTAGATGATTCTGAGCCTGATTGAATAGAATCTGAAATGATTACAATTTAATTAGATTAAAGGAACGCATTTTCGTAGCTATTATCTGTATACTTTTCTTCTACTTCTTGAATTCAATGCATTTTCCTATGTCAGTAAATTATAATTGTAAATTATAATATTTTAACTACAATAATAAACTCGTTCGACCTATATTTTAATAATTTGAAAACTGCGGTTGCTGGGATAGTTTATCTTTATAGATAAGAACGCCAGCGTTAATTTGAGTACCTACCTACTACTATTACACTAGTTACGTTTTACATTTTTTATGCCATACACTTAGGTTATGCTTTAATATACATAACATAACTAACAATTTAATAAATACGCATACCGGAAAAAATATTAAGTAGGTAGGAAGTACCTATCTAATCACCCTTTTCTGTAATCACAGTACATAAAGACACTCACCTTTTCTGATAAGATCTGCTTGTTCCTTGACAAAGTTGAACAATAATTATCTTCTGGATGTACTATATGATTTTAACTGACGCGGCAACATAATTATTACAATATTGTCATATAATATTCACTTCACAAAGTATAGGTTAGTTCAAATGTATTTAAGACACAAATTCACTTCCTAACAATCAAATAATTACTTGCAGTACCTTTCACTCGAACGGACTCATTGTGACTAATATTAGTTAAACAAACATTATTATAGGACGACCGAGCGAAGTGGGCGGAGCAATAGCTCTTGCCGTTGCAATAGCCATAATAGAAGACGGTACATGTCCTTACAGGTTAAGAAAACGAGCGCGGTGTATTGGTAATAGTCTATTTATGTTTAGATGATATATTAGAACTTACACGAATAATATCGTAATATCAATATAGAAAAGGGTTGTGTAAGGGGCCACTCGATAATGAATGTAGCTGGAAATCGTTTTCTTAATAAAACCCCGAATAAGCCTGTACTAGCACTTACTTAAATAAGGTAGAAAAGTATTTATCCGAATAATATCGTAACAATGTTGACTGTCAAATCATATTGATATATTTTTTCGTAAATATCTAAAACCATATTATTCGTTTAAAATACATTTTAATGAATTTTTATGGAATATACGTAGTTTTCCATATCTTCGTAAATAAAGATAGAAAAATTCTGAAAAAATTACATGATGTATTTTAATTCTAGATGCCGAAAACGCATAACATGGAAAAACCGTAATAGGTCATTACCGGATTATTCCTGGGACGTCGAAATACTTTTAATTGTTCAATTACATATCATTCGATGTGACATAATTTACGTCATTGAATAATGATGATAATATGATGGTTCGAGGACGAAAATTATGTGGCTGTTTGGAATTCATTCTGAGTGTCTCGTCATAAAACAATAAAAAATTAAATTAAAGACAAACATCCAAATTTAGTAAAGTTTTTGGATTGCTTGCAAAAAAAAAACTCCCGGTTTATTGTAACAAAGAATATTAGAAAACGATTGCAAATGTACATTAAACGACACGAATTTGTACAGGATATATGTACAATTACGTCTACTCAATAATGAAATTAGTGTTGGTTATTTCCTGGACATATTGCAGAATTTATAAATTACTTATTATTTAAAACGAGGAAGTTTAATTGGGTTTAAATGCAATACGTATTATGATTTTTGTTTAAGTTTGTGGTTATTAAAAATTAATCAATAATATGTTAAAGTATAAATATATTTTCTGTTCAACTGTACTTGGGGTGGAAAGGAGGAACAACAATAAAAAAAGCGGCCAAGTGCGATTAGGACTCGCCCATGAAGGGTTCCGTAGCAGAGAGTAACATAATATAAAAGTTCTTGTAGTTCGTTGTAACTTTGATCGATGTTTTAATAATAGTGTATTTTTTTTTAAATTAAGTCATTGATAAGTAAACATTATAATTAGGTACCTAAATGATGGGATTTAGATCTAACTATATGCGAGCCCATATAGGCTTGTGATAGCTAAACAAGCTAATATATATTCCAGTTTGACAAGAAATATTTCCAAAAATATTATCAATTTGTGTGCCTCCTCGCGTAGTTGGACAAGGTGGTAATAACGTCCTGTATCCAGCGTTCTGCATGAATGACAGTATACAATTGTCTTTTAAAAAATCTTCGTTGAAGTCTCCAAAAAGTAATGTTGGCATATTGTTGTTGCAAAAAACATTTTGTTTATGAACTCCATGAAAGTTTTGTTTGTACATCTGGGCGATTTGTATAATGCAAATATTCTATAATTATTATATTCAAATGAAACTGCTTCAACGTGACCAAAAGTACTGGATTGCTGGAAGTAACTTCTGGGAGACGTGATGTGTAAGTCTTGTTTGACCCACGCTGAGATTCCGAAACCAGGATTAGAGGCCGCTGTCTTGGGCCCATTGGTTCTAACGATTTCTACGAAATCTGGTAGAGAGAATGAATCCTCAGTGCAACTCCAAGTTTCTGATGTAAAATATATGTCTGATGCTAATATTTGTGGGTCACTGGCTATATCCGGTATGTGTTTTTTCAAAGACTGTACATTGTGGTACATAATCTGTGTGAAATTATGGCGCTCTCTAAGTAATTTAAAAATTGGTACTATTGGTTTCTAACATAACTTTGCCATTTCTTTTACAGTAGCATCTTTACTAGTTGGAGGGCGGGGTGCTTTGAATGATTCAGTCACTATAAATAGACCTTGCGCTGTAGTTGCACGAGAACAAGCGACGTATATCATAGACCTTTGAATCGTAGGTTTTAAATGGACAACAACTCGTTCTAATGTTGTACCCTGACTTTTGTGAATGGCTTCTGCTGGAACTAATGGGTATTGACTTCTGCGAACTTGTAAATGTGATGATTTATATCTTTTTATTGTGTATGTGACCGGTTCTAACGAAGTCCAATTTTTATATCGACTTGGTGAACTAGCAGCCTTATTTCTTTTAATTTTATCAATAATAGCTTCTTCGAAGTTCAACCAAATCCGCAACGGCCGTTTTTCACCAGATTTTTTGTTAATAGCAAAATCAATAGCTGTTAATACTTATTTCATCGAATTTCCTGCCGTGCTAAGGTATCACGTGCTTGTTCAATTTGTCTGTATTCTTCATTTTCTCGAACTCTTCACCGAGCCTGAGTGTCGCGTTCTTGCTCCACCTGCCTGTATTCAGGGTCGAGTCGTGCGACTTGGTGAGCCTGAGTGTCCCGTTCTTGCTCCACCTGCCTGTATTCAGAATCGAGTCGTGCGACTTGGTGAGCCTCAGTGTCGCGCTCTCGTTCAGCTTGCTTATATTCAGGATTTAATCGAGCAACTTTATGAGCTTGAGTATTGCGCTCTTGTTCAAGTAGTCTGTACTCAGGATTTAATCGTTTGCTTCGTCGAATAGAATTATTATTTTCCTTTTCCTTTAGCTTCTTCCGTTTATTACTCATTATAGAATTGATAGCCATTTTATTTCTCTGTTTTTCTCTTTCGGCGACCTCATGATTAGATCTTGAAATCCTTTTCCTGTTCGCATTTTTTTCTTTAATCTCTTGTACATCCCGTTTAATTATTTTACTTGTTTTCATTATTTTTACATATTGCTACAGCATTTTTTCTCGTACTTCGATGTCTTTGTTTCTTCTCATTTTTCTTTTTATTTTGCGTTTCTAATTTGAAAGCTGTGTTATCAAAAAGATTTACAGGCGGACGTCCAGGAACAGATCTAGCTGTAGATGGAAAAGGCAAAAAATCGTTGCTCAAAATCATACAGCGCAAATGAGCTCTCATAATTTCTGGTACATAATTGTGTAGAGAGGGATTCATTTTAAGCGCTAAAGAAGTGGCAAAAGCTATTGCATAAAGCCCGAAATCTTTTGCATTGGGTTGACGTTGCACGCTAGGAAATTGAATATTAAATTCTGCTAGGTATGGAAACAATGCATTAATATATGTTTTTTGAGTTGGCTTTAAACAATTATAAAGACTATCGTACACGCGTAGTATACCATTGATATAATAAATACAAGACCAGTGTCCTATTGAACCCACATCGCCATCATAAATAATTTGGACATGAGACTCATTTGGCGGCACAGGCTCAATGAGTTTCGGGAACCCGAACAGACCCACTTCCCGCGGACGGAAAGATGTATGACGAGACACTTTTTCATGAAATGCTCGCACGACGTCATCTTCCAGGACGTTATTTGTATCATCAGCCAAGGAATTCATACTTAAAAAAACACTTAAGTTTTATTCTAATATGAGTAGGTATTATCGTAGGGTATATATTATGTATTTAGATGTAAGGAAATGAACAGAAAATCTCAAAACTTTTATTAGGTTGACGTTTTATAGTAAGTATTTCCTATTTCTAGGCAGTAAATGAGTTTAAAAGAATAATTTCGATGTAAGTAATTGAAATTAATTTTATCCAACGAAAACAGTATCAAATCGTAAACGTACAATATTTAGCATTCGCAATTAGCATTGATTACAGATGCCTCGAACACCTGTGTAGGCGCAGTGCTGCAACACAAGGTCAACGGTATTTGGAAGCCGCTCGAGTATTTCTCAAATAAAAAATTCAAATGCTCAACAATAATACATACGTATGACAGAGAATTGTTGGCTGTGTACATGGCATGGCCATCATGCATTTCAAAAACATGACAGAAGGACGGGAAATAACCGTGTACACAGACCACAAGCCTTTGACATACGCACTCATAAAGGTAAATTCCATTAAAGAGACTCCTCGACGAATTAGACAGTTGTTGTATATTAGCGAGTATACCAGCAGTATACAACATGTCAATGGTAACAATAATCCAGTCGCAGACGCGCTATCGCGTATTGAAACTATTGTTTGTCTAACGGTCATAGATTACGAGGAATTAGCGACAGCGCAGGAAGCCGACGTTCAAATTTCGCAGATGCTACAGAACGCCGGCGCGTCCAACAAGGTACAGTTATAGCGAATTGTTATTCCCAACGTTAATAAAAGTATATACTGTGACGATGCGGGCGGTAATATCAGACCTTACGTACCACCGTCATTCAGGAAAGCTGTTTCCGAAGCCATACATAACATCAGTCACCCAGGTATTAGGACGACTCGGTCAATGGTTACTAAGAGGTTCTTTTCGCCGAATATGAACAAATAAGTAGGATTATGGGCAAAAACATGCATACAATGCCAAAAAAGCAAAGTAATACGTCATGTTGTTACAGGAATTAGGTTCATTAGAGTCCAGTGAACGTTTCGATCATATTCACGTGGACATTGTAGGCCCGTTGCCTACAACGCGCCATAGTAATAAGTATTGCGTCACGATTATAGACTGTTGTACACTGGCCGGAAGCAATACCCGTTGAAAATATCACCGCCGAGACCGTAGCTAAGGTTATTTATGAGAATTGGGTATGTAGATTCTGGTGCCCCTGCAAATTAACCAGCGATCAAGGTAGGCAGTTCGAAAGCACTCTTTTTAAAGAAATCAATCTGGTTGAGGAAAAGTGGATTTCCCATATTCCATTCTTCAGATACTTCATTTTCATTTGCAGCATCTTCTACTAAATCTCCTTGGGGAGCGCCATGACCCACTTCTTCGATTTCCTCGTCAAATAAATTATCAAAACCTCATAATTTAAAGGAACTTCAGGGAATAGAATGTTATATGTCGGTGAAAACATTGATGATAACATTGTGTCTACAATTGCATGAATATCAACGTACCTATGCCACAAACATTATTCCGAGTCTTCATAACTGGGTTATGTCGTCCAAATCCTTTTGGTGACGTACTTTCCTCACAAGAATTATTATCCTTTCAGCTGCGGAGACTAACTACTACTACTGTACTCCGTTGACTACGGAGCTGTTTAATAAAATGGAAAATAAAAATGGGTCTTAACGCAAATTTCTTGATTCTGGTATACCAAATACACGTATACATTTCTGAATTCGCTATGAAATTTTCTATAAATGGGTACATAAATTTAATAAATTCCCAAAGTAATTAGTGTAAGTAAATGTTGAGTAAAGTCAAAATTGTCATATTTGTGAATGAAACAAAGTTTTTATAGTTCATATTTGCTTTATTTTAACCTTAACCCGGCGGTACTCGCTAGGTGTTTACATGCACGAATACTCGCTACCGGGTAAAAAATACCACATAATTTAAATGACATTATCTTGGAAAAATAAGTTTGCATTACAAACTTTAATGGTGTATTTAGTTTATTAATACTAATGTCTAATAAATAAAAGAAAATTAAAAGTTTGAATTATTATTTATTTCAAATTATAGCTTATCCTAAAAAAAATACAAATTCTAACAAAAATTCTTCATAGTCTTAGAAAAATCAACAAAACAATTTTTTTCTTAGGTATCACGTAAAATTGAGATCAAAATTATAAAACGACCTTATACACTACCAAAACAACAAAAAATAAAATACTGTTTATATTAAATGAACATCGAGAAAATAATCGTCAAACATTATGTTTCAAAAAACTTGTACCTAATCTAACTATTTTGCTTTGACATAACAATCGCCACAAATTGGGGTCGTATGCTCACGGCATATTCTTTTGGAACACAATTTACAAGACGTCTTAGTTTTTCGGTCCTTCTTCCATTCACATACTGCACAACGGGAAGCAGATGTGGACGGTCGCAAAGCTGAGGGTGTGCTTGTGTGCGTGGCTTCGTCATTCGAGTCAGCATTGAGCATACAATCAATTTTTGTTTTGATAATTTTTGGCAAATTAGCTACTGTTGACCTCTTTTTTATCTGTGGCATCACAAGGGCCAAAGCCAGTTCTTTCAAAGCGATCCTTCTCTGAGCCATCACAGCTCCACTATTTACTTTATTTGCCTTCACTATCACGTACGCATTGATGCCGCCGACGTTCAAAAGACCATAAAACAAAACCAATGGCCATCTTTTGGTAGCTCGTGCTACTGAGTAGGTAGCACACATCTCATCCACAACATCGACGCCACATTTTGTTCTATTATAGTCCATGATCATCTCGGGCTTTTTTTCTTCTCCAGAATCTTTTTTGCTATCATGGTGCATAGTTGACGCCAAGAGCACGACTTTATTTTTCTTTGGAACATAAGACACAACAGTACAATTATCTTGAAATCCAAAAAGGGAACTGTGTACTTCCCGGTCTTTGGTTGAGGTAAATACAAGTGGAATTTCAGCTTTATTCTTTCTCAAAGTACCCAATGCTCATCATCATTCTCTAAACCATTTCCCATTATCTGGGGTCGGCGCAGTAAATCTTTTTGTTCCATTCCTCTCTATCAGCCGTCATTTCCATACTTACTCCTTTCATTCTCATATCCCTCTTCACACAATCGATCCATCTTTTATTCGGCCTTCCTCTGCCCGTGTGTCCCTCCACATTCATATTCAACACTCGTTTTGTGACATGACTTTCATTCCTCCGCATCACATGCCCAAACCATGCCAATCTGCTTCCTCTCACCTTTTCTACCACTGGCGCTACTTTCAGGCTTCCTCTTACATACTCATTCCTTATCTTATCCATCCTTGTCACACCACATCCATCGTAACATTCTCATTTCATTCGCATGCAGTCTATTTTCATCCTTCTTCTTGACGGCCCAGCATTCACTTCCATACATGACGACAGGTCGGATGATCGATTTGTAAATTTTCCCCTTCAGCCTTATTGGCATTCGGGGGTCGCACGTTGTAGCTGTGACCTGTCGCCATTTCATCCACCCGGCGTTAATCCTATGCTGCACAGCTCT
>JAGSMP010002528.1:0-21134 GCA_029286625.1 Parnassius orleans | reverse complement strand
CAATCTGCTTCCTCTCACCTTTTCTACCACTGGCGCTACTTTCAGGCTTCCTCTTACATACTCATTCCTTATCTTATCCATCCTTGTCACACCACATCCATCGTAACATTCTCATTTCATTCGCATGCAGTCTATTTTCATCCTTCTTCTTGACGGCCCAGCATTCACTTCCATACATGACGACAGGTCGGATGATCGATTTGTAAATTTTCCCCTTCAGCCTTATTGGCATTCGGGGTCGCACGTTGTAGCTGTGACCTGTCGCCATTTCATCCACCCGGCGTTAATCCTATGCTGCACAGCTCTATCTATTCCGCCGTATCTGTTTTGCAACTTTACAGGCATTTAGTTTAGTTAGAGCATTCATTAATATGCCTGAATGCTCTAACTGATAAAACCAATTTAAAATTTAAACTGCTCGGTATTTACAATTCAAATCAATACGAATTAAATTTAAGGGCTATTAAACATTACTTCAATTTGTGTTTTAAGCTTTGAACATAATAAACACAACGTTAAAAGTTTTACTGTTTTGTTACCGAATTCTAATTTAAATTGTTTCCTTGTATTTCGGCGGTTCTTAATACAAACAAAAACAAAAGCCTTACCTGGGTAATGTAAACCAAAGAATTTCTATAACAAAAGCCTGTGGATAGATTACTTACGAATGCTTGCAACATATACGTTTAGGGTTTATTTTTCATTGATCAAAATATTAAAATCCGTTAGTAGCTTAAAAGAAAGACTAAAATTTTTCTTAGATCAGACGTAAAAAACGAAAAATGTCTGTGTGTTCGTCATGGATCGAACACATACAGAAACAAGCATTTACAAGTAATTACAAGCAGCTACAAGCATCTCCTAGACCCATTTTTATAAAATAATAAATGGCGCAAATACGATTCTCTGAGGAATGACTACATATTTGTGCCGTTTGCTGCAGAAGCTATCGGAACGTGAGGTCCAAGTACAGTAAAGTTCCTAAAGGAACTTAGCCGCGACTTGTCGTCGCCGCAAGAGGGCTGGTTTTTTTCTGGTTCAAAGGCTTATAATAGTCATTCAGCGAAGAAACATATGCACCGTTCTTGGCGCTATACCGCGCGATGTATGACTGTGTGATATTTTTAGTTTTTAGTTATTATTTTATTAAATATTGTATATTTTTATGTTGTGTAAATAATATCGCAGTCATCATCGTTATCGACATTAGAACCCATTTAAAGTCCACAGCTAAACATAACAAATGATAGTAAGTACTATTTCATATAAACTGTGTTTTGTCATTATTTCTACTATGGTCAGAAGAACGGAATTATGCAACGGCCTTAGAATTAAAACACTCGACAAATGAATCTTTATTTTCTTAAATAAACAAAAAAAATGTTTAATAATTTCAAGGGCCTTCGTAATAGTAGGAAGGATTTGTCGTAATAATTAAGCTTGTCAGGAGAATTGGAAATAGTTGTATGTAATTGTAGGCCTCCCCATAAGTTGCCTCATAGTCACCATGCTGGCTAGCGGGTTGGCAAATGCCGTTATTTATTTTTATTTAGCTGTTATCAGGAAGATGCAGCAGCTCATCTCTGTAGCCTCTTACGAAATCCACGGGATAAAATGTGGTAGTGGATATTCTTACAAGGCCACTACATGGTATATGAATTTGCTCATCAAATGATTTAAATAAAATAAAAGTGGTGCTTCCCTAAGTGCATAAAGAAAAATAAAGAAATTGTTGTGTTTATATTTTCTTTAAATATTAGACAAACCATCATCTGAAAAATATAAAACTTTTAAATTGGAGAGAAGTTTCTCTGCGTGATAAAGTTAGAAATAAGGAAATCCGCAATAGAACCAGAGTAACTGATATATTAAAGTGAAATGGCAATGGGCTGGCCATGTAGCTTGGAAAACCGATAAACAATAGGAAGAAAGTTTCTCGAGTGGCAACCTCACCTCGTACCGGTAAGCGAAGTGCAGGGCAGCCTCCCACTATTTGGAGGGAAGACATGGTAAGATATGCAGGAAGTCGATAGATGCAGGTGGCTTGGACCATGCTTGGCATTCATTGGGAGGCTATATATATATATAGGCTATGTGAAGGGCTGTAATGATGATGATAATGAAGCCGAATATACTTACTGAATACTCAATCTTTATTCCTCTTCACGTATTCTCATACGCATTTCTCACTCACACACACACACACACACACACACACACACACACACACACACACACACACACACACACACACACACACACACACACACACACACACACACACACACACACACACACACACACACACACACACGCACACACACACACACGCACACACACACACACACACACACACAGGTCGTAAATAGTAACACTATTACTATTAGGCAAGTGGGAACTTTTTTGTTAAGTCAGTGCGCTTCACCATCTTAGGCTACATAACCACTTACCATCAGGTTTAATTGTAGTTAGCGCTGGCTAAGAATTAAAAAAAAAGAAATTTACCCTGTGAAAGTTTTCATTTAGATATTATTTTTCTAACCAGCCATAAAAATCGAGTGATGGGAATATCTATATAAGAATAAAAGTTATCTCACACGGGACAGTAATAATATAATATTATATTTTTCAGTACCTAGCATAGTATCTATTATATATAGCATAAAAACTTTAACTTAAAATCTCTGAATCCCGAGGTATGTCCATATTAAGAGGCTGAATAGAGCTAAATTCATATGCATGGGGATCGTTTTGTGATTTCACATCGTTATCGAAAAAAATTGTACTTACAATTGAGCGTATTCCAGGTGACGGTTTTCAAAACACGATTCCACAAAATTCACTCAATAGAATATTTATTTATTTATTCTTTATTGCATTCCTTAATATAAAATAATACAAAGGGCGGACTTAATGCCTTGAGGCATTCTCAACCAGTCAACCCATGGAGTGGTGAGAATTTGACGTAGGTGTAGCAACATAGAATAAAAACAAAATAAAAATGATAATTAATTACGTTATATATACCTTTTACTAATATATACAATAAATAAACTATAGAAATATCTCCTAATTATACATATATACAAATACATACATACATACATAAACATACATATATACATATCAAAATACATAATATATAAATAGTACATATAAATAACTATGAATATATACGTCTAACAATATAAATGACATGGATGATTCATGTAAGAAGTGTTGTCTTTAACAGATGATTACGCACCAACTTTTTAAAAGCAAACTTATTGGGCGCTTTTCTGATGTCATCGGGCAAGGAGTTCCAAAGGCGTGTAGCCTCGGTATAGAACTCGGTGAAGTGAACTGGAATATATATTTTGTTGTTAGAAGAAGAACGTAGAACCCTATCATGAGATGAGGAGAGATAGTGAAATTTACTCTTAAGATAAGAAGGCGAAAATGGGTCATTTAATATGGAAAAAAGAACAAGTAATATTCTGGAAATACGCCTCTGCCGGATTGTAAGCAATTAAACAGATCTATATTGCGAAATATGGTCATACTTACGAAGCCCGAAAATAAATCTTATACAGTTATTGAGAAGGCGTTCCAGCTTGTTCAGAAGATCCTGGGACAGATCCGGGTAACACACATCTGCATAATCAATTATGGGTAACATGAGCGACTGGACAAGCATGATCTTAGACTTTGTGGGGAGAAAATGTTTTAGATGATACAGAGAACGTAACGTGGCAATGACTTTACGACTTACTTCAGAAACCTGAGTTCTCCAATTCAGCGTGCTGTCAATGTGTAGGCCAAGATTTTTGTTTTACTGAACGGTATTTTAATCCCATTGTAATAAATAGAAGGTAAGTCTGCAAGATTAATCTTGGCTAGCATCCTTGAGCTACCCACCAGTATAGCTTGGCATTTCAAAGGATTGACCAACACTCCATAACGAGTAGACCAATCTTTAATAGCTGATAAATTGTCATTTTTTTTAATCCATTATGGATATCCCCAATTTCAGCTTACGTATAGCTGATGGTCATCAGCATACAGATAGTACGAGCAATTGAAGATGGAGGTAATAAAGTTTATAAAAATTTAAAAATTATAGGAGAAAGAATACCGCCTGCACACCAGCTTCCACATCAGCCCAAGCTGGGTCGTTTGCCCACACAGACTAACTGCTGTCGACCGCGAAGATAAGATGCAAACTATTCCAATGCTGTAGGGCCAAAATTTAGATGAGACAGTATGGAAAGAAGGATTTCATGATCAACTGTGTTGAAAGCATTTGAAAAATCAACTAGTACCAGTACTGTTACTTTTTTTTCTTCCATACCTTGTCTAATATCGTCTGTGACGTTAATTAAAGCAGTACTGGTACTATGACCAGGGCGAAACCCAGACTGATATATACTGATTAGGTTATGTTTCGAAATAAATGTAGAAATTTGCTTGTAAACACAGGATTCTAAAATTTTGGAAAGAAAGGGTAGAATGGATATAGGGCGAAAATGATTGGGAAGAATGGGAGTAGGAACTTTTGGAAAGGGCTTGTCCTGAATCAAGGGAAAAATTTATAATATGGGAAATTGCCGGAAGAAGGTGCTCTAGTATAAATACTACCATGTGTCTACTAATGTCATCATAACCCACCGCCTTGGACTGAATTGCTAAAATAGACTTTTTGACATCATCCTGAGAAACAGGAGAGAAATTAAAGATACGTATATTAGGAATTCGCACAGAAGCAATGGAAGCCACAGTTTGAGAGCGAATTGTAGGGTCCATTGCTGTTACAGAAGCGAAATGTTGGTTGATTTCATCAAGTGATAGAGAAGTACCACAATCAATGTAGCTGGCCTGCAACCAAAAGATCTAAGAATTTCCACACTTCGGCGGGAGAAGAGTTATTAATACATTTATGGAAATATCGGCGTTTAGCTGCCCGTACCATTTGATTACCTATTCCTGGCTGCTTTAAAGACAACCAATTTTCTTCAGAACGTTCTCTCTTAAAACAGAAAAGCGATTTCGTCTAGACATTTCCAACCTTACGCCTCTGTCATCCATGGTCGAACCTTGTGTTGTACTGGGGCATGAGCATCATAAGGCTGAGAATATTTTGGTTAAGAATAGAGACTTTATCGACGACAGTAGGTGCTGCAATAAATGAGGCTAGATCGAGATTAAGAGCGTCATCCCTTAGCTTGTCAAAGTCTATTTTAGAAAAACTGCGCAGATGCAGTACAGAAGGGGAATATTTGGGAGGTTTAATAATCGCAAAGTAGCTTCTGAAAATACTTAAATTTTCAACTTTCTCAGATTTCCATAAAATAATGTTGAGTATAATAAGTACGAGTACAATTATGTTCACAGGTTAATGAAGCTTTTGGGCTATTTTGATTTTTAATAAAGTGATTTTACTTTCATTTAAATAATTTATTTTGCCTTCTAGTAGCGTTTTCTGTCACTCTATTGAATTTGACAGTGCTTGCTGTAAATTTAGCGTCTCGGACGAAATATCTGAATCGCGCGCTATCCCGGCTGTTAAGCTATTGCAAAATAATCAGAATATATTTATTTTTACTTTCATGTAGAACTACCAAGACTATCTAGTCATGTATTCAACCCCACACAGAGTGATACAAGTACGTGCATAAATGCTTTTGACTTTGCACCTGTGTGTGGCCTATATCCGACACTAGAGTAAGCAATTGTAATAAGGTCTGCATGAAACATGTATTAGAATAAGTTTGCCATTATGTGAGTACATGAGCTTCTGTACGGACATCTCTTAGTTTTATTTTAGTTTTTAAAACGCCTCACCGCTCCCGTTAACCTGGCGCAGCCGGTAGGATCGCCATTTGCTTGCGCCGTCGCGAATAAATACGTTTAATATAGTTTTCGCGTTCGTGCTGCGGGCGATCCTGCGAACCAATATAAATTTGTCAAGTGGAGGCAGCTGAAGATGACGAAGGCCGGCTGGTGAGTCCAAATTTTCACCATCCTTTCCTTGCCATATTATATAGTTTTGTTATTTTGCAATTAGACCTCTTGCGATATAACGTTATCTGGTTTTACGTAAAATCTGTGAAACTTATATTTAAGAATACTTAAACAATAACTAGCTGCATAAAAATACTAGGAATAACTTGATAAGTAAGCGCGTCCATGCAATGACGACGCGATAAGAAACTGCACTGTGGAACAAAGCGATTATAACTATTACAAATTATAATTGTAGTGTATGTATGTTTATTAAATTTTTATTGAGGACTTATTTATTTGATATTGTGTATTTTACTTATTAATTGTTTTACTTTTATGTTGACTGTGTTTTGATTGTGAATTTGAATTCTTGTGTTAATTATATTATTTTATCGTCGTATTTTATAAAATAAAGTTGTACAAAATGGAAGATCAAGTGCAAATTAAGATGATTCCTAATGAAATGCTCAAAATTATACCGATATTTAACGGTGATAAGCACCAATTAAATCTTTTTATTCGCAAATGTGAGTATACTAGATAAATATAGGGATCCGATGAACAAAATTTATACGTAATGTACACGATAACAAGTAGACTCGAAGGCGACGCTGCAGCGCTCTTTAGCGAGCGTGAGGACATTAATTCGTGGGAAGATTTTAAGAACTACTAATTCAACATTTTGGAGACCCTAGGAGTGAAGAATGTATTGCTATATAGAACTTGAAGGTTTGCGTATCCGAAACAACGAGTCATTTTAGATTTCTGTAATAGGATCCAATCCGTTCGTAGTGTTTAATATCGAAAGTAAATAGATTAACCGATCAGAATGTAAAGAGTAGCAAAATTATTATATATAATAACACATCTCTAAATGTCTTTTGTATAATTTGCCAGAAAATATGGTGTGCATTGTTCGCTTAAAAGCGCCAGTACACTAGAAGGGCTTTAAGTGTGGTCATGGAAGAAGTCAACTTCCATGAGCAGTATACCTGCGCAATAAAATGTATAGTAATCCTAGTAATAAACCAACGCCACCCAGTTTACCAAATAATAACCCTACGTTTAAAAACGGTACAAATAATTTTAATTCAATGGTACCGATGGGCTATAAACCTGTTACCCCTAACAAATTTAACTTTGGACTTTCACAGGGCCACAATCAAAACTACCTCAATTTAATAATAATCAACAAAATTTTGGATACCACCCACAACAATTTGGCTTCCGCCACAACAATTTGGTATATGCCACGCAACAGTTTAACATGCGTCCAAAACAATTTAATATGCGTCCCCAACAGTTCGGAATGCAACCACAAATATTTAATAAACCTCAGCAATTCGGTGTACGCCACAACAATTTGAAACCAACAACAAAACTTTTATAAGCCCCAACAATTTGGTTTAAAGCCCAAGTTAAATAAAAATCAATACACTGGGCCCAGTGACGTCACAATGCGAACGGCACCACCACTTAAAACAAATCAATAAGGCTTTCAATTAAATGCACTCGACCTAGATAATACTTATTACGATAATGCGTGCGGCGATGTGCCCAATTTCTTATGATAACTGCTGCTATGAGGGTACCCAAGCAGTGGCCTTATTCCGAGCTCAATTATGAAAATGAAAATTCGACAATAATTCCTGAAGTACCACGGCGTCCCAACCAATATGGACGACGACGATTTTCAGGTAGAAGCCTCGGAAAGGTCTACGAAAAGATAGAGTTAAATTGTAGTACTAATTTGAGATTGCCGTTTATTTATATACCGAAATCGACTCTAAATTTATGATTGATACAGGTAGTACGCGATCATTCATTAGTCCATCAAAAGCCCATAAATACTTTCCAGAGTACATAAGTCACGAACCATTCGAAGTCATTAGCACATGCATCGAGCGGACATAATCAAGTTATTCAAATCCCGTCTTCCAATTTTCAACTGTAACGATATTCATAAACTGTACATTTACAATGTCGACTCTAGATACGATGGCTTTGGGAATGATATACTTTGCAACCTAGAAGCAGTAATAGATTTAAAAACGAGTTTTTAAAACTAAAACAACCGTAATACCTATAATACATAGTAAATCTTCTTTTTGGAGTTATCTCCCGTTCCGAGCAGAGTCAAACTCCCAACAAATTTATATTCGGGTAATGCTGTAATCGATTATAAAGAATTTTGTAAGGGTGTGTTAGTGAGATGTAAGGATGGTTATACGACTACAGTAATCCAGAATACTTTAGATACCGATAAAATTAACTATTAAAAGACCATTGAATGTGAAGTATATGAAGAGTAAAACGCCTAGGTGTGTTGTTAATCATATTACAGATATATCAGATATTGAAGTAGACAAAATATTAGAGCAAAATTTAGAGAAGCTACGCTTAGACCACATGTCGGAAGAAGAACAAAATCGAAATACTACTTATATAGAGAATATAAAGACATATTTTATAGCGATCAAATACCCTTATCTTTTGCTAATGAAGTCAAACACTATATTAGAACAAAAACGAAGACCTATTTATATTAAACCTACAGACAACCTGCTCAAACACATGAAATTAAAACCAAGTACAGAAACTTCTAAATGATAATGTGATTCAGGAATCCTTTTCCCTTGGTCAGCCCCAGTCCATTTAGTTCCTAAAAAGAGACATCTGGTGAAATGAAGTATAGGATGGTTATCGATTACAGACGTTTAAACGACATAACTGTGGACGATAAGTACCCTTTACCCAATATCACTGACATTTTGACAAACTGGGTAAGAGTACTTACTTTTCAACCTTGGACTTAGCTAGTGGATACCACCAAATTGTGATCAACGAGTCAGATAGGCAAAAACGGCATTCAGTACAGAGAACGGACACTATGAATTCCTTAGAATGCCCTTTGGCCTGAAGACAGCTCCAGCCACCTTCAAAAGATGATAACATCCTAAGAGGCTTACAAGGAATTCATTGCCTTGTCTATCTTGATGACATAATTATTTTCTCGAGTAGCCTCCAAGAACATTTACAAAAATTAAGGACAGTTTTGACAGATTGAGATCGACTAATTTAAAAATACAACGACAAATCAAATTCTTGAAAAGAAGTGCTATATCTAGGGCACGTTATTACTAAACGGACTTAAACCAAACAATGATAAGATTCAGGCTGTTTTAAACTACCCGTTACCAGGACGACTATCGAGATCAAGAGTTTCTTAGGATTGATTGGTTATTACAGACGCTTTGTAAAGACTTCCCAAAATCAGCCTTTACAGCATGCCTAAAAAAAAACGAAATAAAATATTGTAGATCAAAAATATATTGATGCATTTCAGAAGTGTAAGAACTTCTGACTAATGCACCTTTACTCAATACCCAGACCCAGACAAACCCTATGTTTTAACTACAGATGCTTCTACTACTGTTGCTTTAGGTGCGGTCTTATCGCAGGGGACAATAGGATCCGATAAGCCCATTGCCTACGCCAGTAGAACTCTCAGCGACACTGAGACCAGATATAGTACAATAGGCGTGAACTACTCGCCATAATATGGGCCGTAAAACATTTTAGACCATACCTTTACGGGCGTAAGTTCACCATATATACCGACCATAGACCACTAGTTTGGCTTTATTCGCTCAAAGAACCGAATAGTAAGTTGACCCGTTGGCGGTTACGTCTTCAAGAGTACGATTTCAATATGTATACAAAACGGAAAACAAAATAGTAATGCTGATGCCCTCTCGGATAAAACTAAATGCCATAGACTCTGACTCACAATCATTGGAAGTAAACCTGGACCCTAAGAACAAAAGCTACAAAAATATCTGACTGAATTAACTAACCAAATTATGGACTTGACGACTGAAAACAGGGACGACTCTAGACAATAACTATAACTGACACATCCGCACTGTATGTCCGTCGACCGGTTGAGAGACTAACACGAACTACCCGTTACCACCTATATCTACTGATAGTAGTACAGTAACGGTGCATTCTGGACAAGATCTGGAATCTAATGGTATTCCGATATTAAAAAGCCATTGATTCAAAACCAAACCAAACTTTAGTTTATACCTGGCATAAAATGAGGTGCAAGTGAGAAATTTATCCAGCGATAAACAAAAGGTTTTCGAAGATTTTACTCCACTAAGAATGAAGATCTTATTAAAATTTCTTAAAAGTACATTAAGCCGAAGATTAAATATTTTATTTATTTCAAAACATTCAGCATAGAAAAGAATTCTCAAAATCACTATACAGCTATTTAAAAGAGAATGGTAGAATTTATTGAATGTACAGAGCGTGTTATATATGTAGAAGACGAGAGGAACAAAAGAAATCATACTGCAACATCATGAGGGAAGACGTGTCACAGGAATAAAAGGAAACAATGAGTAGAATTAAAAAATATTATTGGCAGAACATGCAAGAGACATTGCTGCAGTACTTAATGTTTGTGATGCCTGCAGAAAAATGAAGTATGAAGAAACCCATTAAACCATTACTTCAATTAACTCAAACCCAAAACGCCCCTTTCAAGAAGTTTTCATGGACCTTTTCAATTGAATCCGTTTATTACCTAACTTTGGTTGACGCATTTAGTAAGTTAGGACAAGCTATCGAAATCCCAAATAGATCCGCACCGGAAATCGTAAGAGCGCTTATTAAATATTTTTCAATATATGGAACACCTAAAAAAAAACTTCGATCCCGTAGTGAGTTTAATAGACCTCATTAGGAACTTATGTATATATAACATACTACTACACATTACTATTCCGAATAACCCAAATTCAACAGGCATAATAGAAGATTCCACTCACAATTATAGAGATATACAGATTGGCGAAATACGAACGAAAGTGTACAGACGCAGCTGCTGTAATAGGTACTCAATTATGACTTATAACCACACCATACATAGTACAACCGGCCTTACTCCTTTCGAAATCGTTTTCGGTCATACCGATTCTAATTCAACGTTCGCCGCGAATTTCGAAAATGTTACCAACAACTATTAAAAGATCATGCTAAACGTATTAGACATCTATATAATTACATATCAGATAAAATGTTAGAGAAAAAAAGGTAAAGAACAAAAGGGCGGTGAAACAGATTGAAATTTTAGAATAGGAGATGTTATATAAAGGAATCTAACACGAGCAAAAAGTAAAGATAAACCGCGATATAGGAAGCTGTCGTTAGTGGTAATATAGAAAGAAATATAGTTCCTGTTAGGATTGGTAATAAAAAATACTTCAGTGCCAATTAAAACATTAAACGTCCTCCACAGGTGGTGTATATAATTCTGACGATGGTTCAGAATAGGATACAACTTCAAAAACTTGAAAAAACCAGAATCCTGCCTGTCAAACTGGGTCGTGCCTCCTGCAAATAGACAACTGGCTTATTATTAAAACTTTAAACTTAGAAGGTATAGGTAGTGATTTAGATTTTAGTATATTAAGTATGACAATTCATTGCGTTGATAGATGTTAATAAACCATATATTCATGAATTTTTAGCTATTCAGAACATGTAGGGTATTTAAGAGATGCAACTATAGAAAAATTTCGGCAACTTGCCATCGAAAAGATTTAAAAGAGGCATTATTGACCCTTGGGTTGCGTTGATAGATGTTAATAAACCATATATTCATGAATTTAGCTATTCGAACACATGTAGGGTATTTAAGAGATGCAACTATAGAAAAATTTCGGCAACTTGTGCCATCGAAAAGATTTAAAAGAGGCATTATTGACCCGCTTGGGTCTATGATAAAAAATAGTAACTGGAAATTTGGATCATGATGATGCCATCCGATATGACTCATTGATTTCTAAACTAAACGATAATCAGATAGTGTCGGATAAGAGAATTACATTGGTCTCAAAATCTTGGATAGTTTCATCAACAGTACAGAGACCTTATAACAATACTTTAATTTTAGATGAACGCTTAGAGAATCGAAATAATTGTTAAATTCTAATTACAAAGAAGAAAACTCATTTATTCTACTTATGTCTTAGGTATGTTTGACATGTTTTTGAGTTATTTTAGAACTATTAACGTAATACTAGGAGAAATCGAAACTGCACTAGCGTTCAGTAAGGTATCTGTTCTGCATCAATCAATTTTAACTCTACGGAATTGTTAAATTTATTACAATCAATCGCAACTGACTGTTTGTTATATCCTGTAAATGAAAATAACTTAGTTAAATTAGAAAATTGTATTAGGTTAAGGCTTTTACAAAAGGAAACCAGATCACGTTTATCTTAGAGGTCCTTTAGTAGGGAATAAAACATATAGTTATTTCAAAATTTATTCATTAATTACTATTGCAAACAAAACTATTATAGTTATTCCCAAATACCCATACCTATTGGTGAAAAGAAGAATACTTGGTCGAGAGCCTGTAAACAAATTGCTTTGGATAATCAATTCCTGTGCATGACGAAGTGCTGCTGCATACAGAACAAAGCTGCGTGGAACAGCTTATGGAGTTTCAATCAAACCTCGATGCCTGTGAACAGCATACTGACATTGAAGATCCCAAATCCAACGAATAAGCCACGAAAGCTGGATACTATACGTGAAAACCATAGGCTACTTACGGTGCGACTATGACGTCATTCACGAACTGTTATGTGGTACTTACAATCACCGTAAACGATTTATGTGAAGGCGAAATTGGAAATATTCATTTTAAATACCACCAATCTTCCTCAGATGACCTAAATTATCGAATTTAACCAATGACAAACTTACAGAACTGAAGATTTCAAACCTCCCAGTGTCAGTGAAGTGAGTTTAAAAGGTATAATCTAGACGAAACTAAACAATTGGTCCAACTAGTAAAATTTAACAAAATAAATCTCAGTGAAAATGCAAGTGCTATTAACATTAAAAGTGTTAGTTTAGGAACGATAATTTTGTATGTAATTCTACCAATTATTTTTTGTATTGTAATTATAATTAGATATAAACTGTGTTTAATTAAGCGAAATCATCGGATACCTGAAAATGCCGATAATTTCGCTCTTGAGAGGAAGAGTCATGGATTCAACCCACAGAGTGATACAAGTACGTGCATAAATACTATTGCTGACTTTGCACCTGTGTGTGGCCTATATCGCGACACTAGAATAAGCAATTGTAATAAGGTCTGCATGAAACATGTATTAGAATAAGTTTGCCATTATGTGAGTACATGAGCTTCTGTACGGACATCTCTTAGTTTTATTTTAGTTTTAAAACGCCTCCACCGCTCCGTTAACTTGACTATCTTGTTCTATTTTATTGCGGTTAAATGTTGTAAAGCAAGTACACAAGGTTTTCATTATTTTGTTATTCAATTGTTTACAGTTATTATCACAGTTTAAACATTGATTCTTGGTGGGATGCGATGTATAAATAGGTTACCTTATTTTCGTCACAACTATAATATATATATATGTTTTTTTTTTACCAGTGGAGCTTGAACGCAATCTTAAAAATGTCAATGAATTAAAAAATATTAACTACCAACAATTATTTGATTTTCGGTCAGTGTTTACATTTGAAGATCTGTTATAAAGAGCCATTAACGGGACATTTTGCAAAAACGAAACCTATCCTACCTAATTTTTACGTCGTTTCATCAGCGTCATTCTTAGTTTTGGGTAAAACAAACCTTGTCAGTTTCAAGAAACACGACTAAGTTCATATTAAAGAAATGCACGTCATTCCAAGATTTCTATGTAAAGGAAGACTACCGATAAGACTTCTTAAAGTTCAAATTTTATTTTGTTTACTTAAATTAGAAGCAGCAGAAAAGCTCCAAGAAATTTTAAATCACAGACCTCTTGGTTTGTTTTACTATTCATTTAATTAACAAAAAAACAAGATGGAATGATCACAAAGTTTACTTTCTTAAAAAGTGCTATTTAGAATTTTTGTCGATGATAATTAAAGTTTCTATATGTAAATAAGTGTAACATAGCGGTATTATATTCATCGGTAGTGGCCATTCATATTTGGGACAGTTTTCTGCAGCTTTTACGCCTACTAATTATTTCAAATAAGAAAGACCAAAGCTAGTATCATTAACACTTTTTATTAGCTTGTATGTATCTATGTAACGGAATTTTTGAATGTGATTTTCATCTCCTTTCAAACGTCACATTGAATTAAAACTTCGCACACTTATCAAGGACCGATGACAATGCAATAATTTAAATAGTTTTTCCCATTATCCTTGCCAGGATCCTGAGGGATTAGCGATATTAATTCATAAAAAAACTACGATTTCTGCCAGTTCAATCTAGTAAGCCACGTAAAAGAAGTTCGGTCCAAAAAAAAACACGCTTTTGTCGTTTGTCGCACTAAAAATAGATGATGGTTTAAAAAAATTAATAAACACGCTTTTGTACATAACCAAACTAAAAAGTAGAAAATAATTTTCAATGAGTTTAAAATAATAAAATACTGATTAACATAAAAAATCATTTTATTGTAATAAAGCGTGGGGTGCTTGATGTCATTTGTTGTAAATATTTTTGTGGATATTTATAAAATTAGCGCCATCATAAAAATATCTGAAAAATCACACGCGGTTATCTAAAAACGCCTGTTTTTTTAGTTTTTTTTAAACCATTATTTTCTGTACAGAACCCGGCAAAGTGTTGCTCAAGGCACTATGAATACAGCAGCTGATAAAAATGGTCTTATAGAAAAAATTATTCCGCCGTGTCAGGTGCAGGAGCTATTATTAGAAGGAGAAGAGGTAAAATTTTGTTTTAGAGATTGTTTTGTCTGCAATTATGCATAAAATAAAAAATAACTTCAGCCAAAGAGCACAACTGGCATTATACTCAGGCCCATAAATGGTATGGAAAAACTATTAATTTTACCAGTAAAGTAGTAAAGCTATTACGTCCCACTGCTGGACACAGGCCTCCTCATTTCTGAGAGGGTTTTAGGGCAAGGAAATGTCCGCCGCTGCCCCAATGCGTGTTGGCGAACTTCACATGTCTTCGAAATATTTTTTTTGATTTCTAAGACATGCAGGTTTCCTCACGATGTTTTCCTTCACCGCCGAGCACGTGGTAATTTTACCAGGTTTAAAAATATGCAAAAATTTTGTGATAAAATAAAAAAAATACAAACTTATCCAAGATACCTAATGCGTTATAGAAAAAAATATAACAAATAATAAATTATTGAGTTTGTGTCAGTTTTAAAAAGGTTACAAGATATAACAAAAGACACAAAATAAATGTCAAAAGTTCAGGATCTGATTGACGATATAGAGCGGATTATTTACATAGAAACAACACAGGAGGGAGGAGCCATAGCGTTATTTCCGATACCAACTGTCTATTTTTTTGCGGAAATCTGCGCCACGCACACTTTCTCAGACTCCTCCACAAAATAATCGTCTGTCACTACGAAACTCACATATATCAATTAAAATAATACATTAACAATTTCACACACACATAGATATATTCTGTGTCATTACAGTGTAATGAAGTGATACTAACTACATTGACAAGTTGCATACAGCCATGGATGTAACAACTGTCGATACGCATTATCGATGAAAAGGTGAATATTATAATAAAGATAGGACTTTATTTAATACTACTATAATTACCTATCATTTAACTAATAAACTTAATGGTTATATAATTTTAAATACTGGTGATAGTTTTATATATCACCGGTTTTTAAAATGGATTAGTCTCGTATATAACGAATACATTTTTGTGGGTTCGCTTTTTTCATTAAAAAAGAAATTCTTGTATCAGTATAGAGAGTTAAAGCAAAACTCGTGAGAGCTTCCCACTTTTAAATTTTTTCTTAAGTTGACGCTTAATAAGTTCTGTTTCTTCAACGCCAATTTTTTCAAAAATCATCCGTTTTTCTTTATCTATCAAAGATTTTTCATCCAGATTCTGAAGAAATTTTTTCAACCCAGCAACTTTTTTCTTTAAAAAAAGAGGTTTAGCTTGGAGCATTTTAATATTTTTTTCTGATAATATAGGTGTTGCTGCATTTTTCTTTTTCTTGGTGTAAGTGCAATGGTGGGAATCGAATTATAATTTTCAGATGTTTCCTTTGACTAAGCCTGAAAAAAATAGGCTTTATAATGCTGTTATCTTTCTATGCAGCTTACTCAATCTCAATAATAAAATAGTAGAAATTACTATTTGATAAATATGAACCTATTTATTTTATTGAATCATATTATCTACAGTAAACTATTAAAAGGAAACTCGCACATGGAGGAGTTGATGTTGTACTTGCCGATGTCAACGAATCAGGAATAGTGAGAGTGGCACTAATGGCATCGTAAGATGATAGTCTGTCATCTGGTAGAGTAAATGATAATTGATGGCTCTGGAAAATTAGATTTAACATTGTAAATTTTTGAAGTGGAGAAATCTGTGCTTCATCTTACAACTATGACTAACCACATACTACACTATACTACATTTTCAACATTTTACGGGTGGCACGTGGCATTACATCTTAGTCCTCAGGGTTGGCGACGCATTTGCAATCTGTAGCGGGTTGTTGGCCTTGAGATCGTAAATGTCCATAGGCCACAGTTTACTTACCATCAGGTTGACTGTACGCTAGTTTGCCTTCTCCATGATGTAAAAAAGCTTACGGAACAATAATACAGTGTGGTATTAAAGTTGGCTTGGTGCCCTCGATCAATCGCCTTCTATTCAACACTTGAAAGTCAGAAATCTGGAAATAATCTGAGCAAATGACACTGTTTCTTGTGGGACGCCAGGTAAGCATATTATTATAAAAATACTTCCATATATCCTTTTACCACTGATCTTAAGGAAACCTGCAATAAATAAACAAGAAACCAATATGGTCGAAATTCACACTTAGTAATTTTAATATAATGTATTAATACTCGTAAGTATTGTATTATATTTAATTTGATGCAATTTTAATATTAAACTATATTATAATAAAGCTCACAATATATATTAAATAAATCAGAAAATATAACCTCAAAAAAAAATTATATGCACAATACTTAACAATTTGACATTTTTGTAGGACGTCGATTCAGTCGCGCAACTAAATTTAGTCTAGTAAGCAGAGCGGTTGTAACTAGTTTTATTGTAAACATAGGGCCACCGTGTCATTTATGGACTAACACTTTGGCACAGAGGAACGCCTGCGTATGGATCCTCCTGTCCGGTACGTCGGCGGCCCGTGTTGCTTTATGCTTATTTAATATAATAATAATATAAGAGTTTAAAAACTTTAACAACACGCATTAATCATGAGCAGCGATGATCCTGATAATTATTTTATTTTATCCTGGCGATCCTGATCAGGACACTAGAATAATATTATTAAATTATGGTATTGTCATCGGTCCTTGACACTATTGCAAATTTTCAAGTCAATCGGACGTCTACAAGTTGGTGAAAATTACATTAAAAGATTCCATTACATAGATAGATACATACACGCGAAGCTAATAAAAGCGTGTTAAAAAGAATGAACAAAATCGATTCACGATTGATCGCGTAACATACAAAAAACATATAGTCGAATTGAGAACCTCCTCCTATTTTGAAGTCAGCTAAAATATTAAAACAAATAAGGAATATTCTGAAGTTGCGCCTTTGACTCATCAGGTGATTTATATTTATCCCTTAAAAATTACAGGTTCCCTTAAAAATTAGACTTCTAAACTTTTCAAAATTGGTCGCTAATTTTCAAAAAAATTAGTTAGAGCCAAATTTTAAAATTTGTTTTTCAAAATTGGCTCTAACTAATTTAAAAAGTATGACCTAAATGTATAAAAGTTCTGCGTAAGTATTTTCAAGGAATCAATTTCAAAGTTACGGAGAATTACAAAGATTGTTCGGCTTGAAGTTGAAATTCTGATATTGGGAAAAAGAAAAATAAAGTTTTTTTTCGTGTGAATTTTTTATCATTTTAGAAAATTAAAGATGTTCCTTACATATTTAATGTATTTTATTGAGTACCATAAAGCGACTTATGATAAATATTAGCATCTAAAACGAATCGCAAGAAAGGTACGACAGTTACCACGATCAAATAATATAATAATGGCATAGAAAACCAATATAATTATATGCTGTGAATCATTCCATTTTTGTTCTCAGGATGAATGACAACGCATACGCATACGCAGTTAACAGGTGTTCAGGGTGGTTTAAAAAGTTTAACTTTTTATGAAAATTGAAAATAAATAAAACTGACAATACAAACGAACTTACAGTCCACCTGATGTTAATTGATTTCTGCAGACCATTGACACCTGCAACTAACTTCGAATAAAGAAGACTGCAGATGTATTGTCACCTCTGAGACTAACTTGGAATGCCTCAAATCCCGTAATTATACTAGCTCTCTCTACCCTTCAAACTGAAACACAGCAGGGCACGCAATGCTATTTGTATGTCGTGTGCCAGTATCTGGGACTTTTCGTTCAATGATTTTTCTGCAATCAGTCGATCGTCAAGCCTCGATCGTTAGTTAATAGTGTAGTGTAACTCATGGCAGTTGGCTCGTTTTTTGAAAGGTCTGTCCAGCCCAAGAATGAATTTGAAAAACTGATGACAATGTATCCCTTTCTCGAATTTATTCACCCAGCAAAACTATACATTATGACATAAATATTATGAAATAATAACATCATGAATTTTTCGAATAAGGAATGTATCCCAGGTGGTCACCCGCAACTTTACTGCCGCTAATATATGTTTTCTGGGATGTTACAGACTCCCAAAGTTAATCCATTTTAAGGGGTAGTTTGTAAGTTTCATAAACTTAAAGGTACTTTTTTAAACGATCAAGTGGGTATTGATCCAGATCCCCCAAAGAATGCTAAAAATGTATACAAGTGCATATTGTTTAAAAATGTTAACCGCTTACACCCATTGCACCCACATCATCACCGTTACAGCTCATCACAAGTATTTTGGGCTGGTGCTGCAAAATGCCACCTAGCAGCTTTGGACTCAATGAAATGGCGTGCTAAGAGGCTTATTGGTGACCCGAGTTTGGTTAAAACCAATCTTACCAGCCTCGAACACAGGCGCAAAGTAGCCAGCCTTTCGGTTTTCTACGGGATGCATTTCGGAGAGTGTGCGCAGGAATTGCATAATTTAATTCCTCCCTCTACCTTCAACCATTGGACAACCAGACGTTCGGCCAGTCTGCACCCCTTCATTGTTGACATACCACGCATTCGAACCAAACGGTTTGCTACATCATTCATCATGCGTACAGCAAAGGGGTGGAGTAAGTTGCCAGCATCTGTGTTTCCATTCGATTACAATGTGGGTGTCTTCAAGGCAAAAGTGAATAGGCTTATATTAAGTCAGTGCGCGTCAACATCTTAGGCTACATTATTACTTACCATCAGGTGGGATTGTAGTTAAGCCCTGGCTTAGAATAATATTTTTAAAAAAAACAAGTCTTTTGCTGAACATAAGCCTCCCACACGCAATGCTACAAAGCACGATTCTGAGTAACCTGCATACATCGACTTCATACATGTCTTACCAGGTCGTCAATTCATCTAGTGGGGGAGGGATGAGTTAACAAGAGGGCTACTTTTCATGATCACATCATGAGCATCTGTAAAAAAGCTTATAGAAATCTAGGATATATGCTTCGTACGGTCCGCGGATTCACATAAAAGCGATTATCGCCTGTATAATACATTTGTACGGAGTCAACTTGAATGTAAAGCAGTCATCTGGGCTCCTTTATATATGCATCCATTTTATCCTTTAATTTATCCAACTTTGTTTATCTTAGGTATGGTAGGATATAATGAACTAAGAGTTAGAAGGGAACCTCGTATATTTTTAAAATACTCAGAGGAAAATTGCATAACACTGAAATGTTAGAGCAGCTGAACCTATGTGTTCCTGAGAGGTATGTGTGGCGCCGACGGCAGCCGCGGTTTTTGGTAGAGCCGCGCGGTCGGACCAACCTTCTGGGTAAGGCGCCTCTGACGCGCGCACTACACACTCAACTTAATAGCTAGTGAGACGGACCTGTTCTGTTATACTCTGAGTGAATTCACAAAGACAGCATTGTTTGTAATTTGTTACAAAAATTAAAGCATTAATACAAATCAGTTAGACAGCTACACTATCGCATTAGGTAATCCTGTAATGATAGTTACAAGTTTCCAAAAAAAAAAAAATAACAGTGTTTTACGAACCTTTCTTCCTTGCACCACAAAAGCTTAACCCAAACCATATTTTAATTAAATGAAAAGGAAAATATACTAAAAGAGAGTATTAACAAATATAATAGAAAACTATGCAGTCAAGATAGGACAGATATTTCGTTTAATTTAGACAACAGAACTATAAATTGTGCTCAAAGACATGCTTGGTTACATGGCCTTTGAATCTGTGATGTATTTACCTACCGACGAATATACTAATTCAAAGGGGTAAAGGGCAAGAAACGTATTAATTTTCATGCCAAGGTTAATTTGAATGTCTTGAAGGTTAATGGATAGGCATTTGTTACGCGAATACAGTGCAATTTATCACCTAGGGCTTCATTATCACTTACCAGCAGGTGAAGTGGTTCGCAAGCACTAGCTTATAATAATCAAAAAAATGCTACTAGTCTCATATTGAAATTATCTCTAACTCTAAGTCATTTCAAGCCTATAATATATATATGTATACTATACTATAATATATATACAGTCACCTGAATCTATCGACTTACTGTATGACTAACCAGGGCGTCACTCCAAATAGTGGGGGTTGCTAGTCGGAATTCGATGAATGCATGTAGCTGAGTTGGGTCGACCGGGGAAGGGCCACGCTTTCACAAAATACCAACGTAAAATAGCAGCTTAATGCTGCTGTGTTCGTATGGTGAGTGTAGAGAACCGGAGACCCTTATTACCGGAAACGAGGCATTCCATCTCAGTCCTCAGGGGTGACAACGCATCTGCATTTTGATTCTTAATTGAGGATAAATGTCTATGGGCCATAGCATCCACTTACAATCAGGTGAACCGTGTGTTCGTTTATCACCCTTATTCTATAAAAAAAAAACTACCTTTTGGCTAATGGATGTAAGCGCGATTGCAGATGTGGTAA
>JAGSMP010002527.1:0-23459 GCA_029286625.1 Parnassius orleans | reverse complement strand
GACAGCTACACTATCGCATTAGGTAATCCTGTAATGATAGTTACAAGTTTCCAAAAAAAAAAAAATAACAGTGTTTTACGAACCTTTCTTCCTTGCACCACAAAGCTTAACCCAAACCATATTTTAATTAAATGAAAAGGAAAATATACTAAAAGAGAGTATTAACAAATATAATAGAAAACTATGCAGTCAAGATAGGACAGATATTTCGTTTAATTTAGACAACAGAACTATAAATTGTGCTCAAAGACATGCTTGGTTACATGGCCTTTGAATCTGTGATGTATTTACCTACCGACGAATATACTAATTCAAAGGGGTAAAGGGCAAGAAACGTATTAATTTTCATGCCAAGGTTAATTTGAATGTCTTGAAGGTTAATGGATAGGCATTTGTTACGCGAATACAGTGCAATTTATCACCTAGGGCTTCATTATCACTTACCAGCAGGTGAAGTGGTTCGCAAGCACTAGCTTATAATAATCAAAAAAATGCTACTAGTCTCATATTGAAATTATCTCTAACTCTAAGTCATTTCAAGCCTATAATATATATATGTATACTATACTATAATATATATACAGTCACCTGAATCTATCGACTTACTGTATGACTAACCAGGGCGTCACTCCAAATAGTGGGGGTTGCTAGTCGGAATTCGATGAATGCATGTAGCTGAGTTGGGTCGACCGGGGAAGGGCCACGCTTTCACAAAATACCAACGTAAAATAGCAGCTTAATGCTGCTGTGTTCGTATGGTGAGTGTAGAGAACCGGAGACCCTTATTACCGGAAACGAGGCATTCCATGTCAGTCCTCAGGGGTGACAACGCATCTGCATTTTGATTCTTAATTGACGATAAATGTCTATGGGCCACAGCATCCACTTACAATCAGGTGAACCGTGTGTTCGTTTATCACCCTTATTCTATAAAAAAAATAAACTACTTTTTTGGCTAAATGGATGTAAGCGCGATTGCTGATGTGGTAATTTTTCATTTGCATACATTATTATTAAAAAGAATCGTAAGATGAATTTGTTGCGATATTTACGCTGTATCTCCATTTTTCATCTTCTCGAGTAGTGTGTGATATTTTGGTTGAGCTGCCCTGCATGATAAAACTCTCCTGCATCATCTATTGCTGGCACAAAAGTTAGAACACTTATGGCGATATTCCCATCCGTCGAAGTCTGCCAAATTATGAGAGAAAATTCTTATGTTGTTAACTGAAAGGTTTTAGAGCCGTGGTTAGAGCCGCCTCGGGGATTAAGCCGCTGTCGTTAACTTTGCAATACGAGCAACCCGAGTTTGATCCTTTTGATTGCAATTTTAAGTTTTATTTACCACATGCCCGTTGGTGAAGGAAAATATCGAGAGGAAACCTGCATGCAGGAATAAAAATATTTCGAAGACATGTGAAGTCCGTTATTGTCCGTTGTGCGTGTTACACAGCAATAGCGTAGTGGACTGGTGATCCAGTTATCCTTTCTTTTCTTTTGTTATAAACTTGAAGTGACAAACGAACTTACAATCCACCTGATGGTAAGTGGTTACTGCAGTCCATGAACCGATGTCTCACGGTCTGAACCCTCATAGTAATGAGAGGTGACCATCATCTTGTGAGTTTCGTAAAAGGCGACAGAAGGAACTAAATCAGAAGATGAGCAATAACATCTTCTTGGTAACTACTTAAAATATGATTGCGGGTGTGGGATGCGGGTTGCGTTGAATGCGGTTGTCAATCTTTATGCTTAGTATGGCTACTATGGCAAATATCCTCCCTACGAGGCAATTTAGGTTCAGCAGTAAACTTGTGATAGGCTGTAATCAATAATTTATATTACATATTTTAATAGCATACCAAGCTTATAAACTGAGCCTTTTGAGTCTTCAAAGACACATATTCAGTGATCAACCATTACTCAGAAACTTAGCCTAAATAATTTAAGATGTAAATGTTCATATATATGTCACAATCCTGTTAACCACTCCAACCAAGCTTAAAAGCTTATAGTAGTTACGGTTTACGACATTAGTTGAATCTGTGACATTTACTGTCGCGAATCGAACTCTAGCCCATTACGCATTTGGCATTTCTCCAAATAAAGCACAAACTATCTTACAAAGTATTTGTGGAAAAGATTTATAAATCACATGTTTAGCTTTATCTTTAAATTAAAATTCTTCGCCTAGTTTTGTTTAGAACTTACAAGCATATAAAAAGTAAACTCAACAATGCTGTTATACATAAAATAGAACTAATCTTTGCCTTAAGTTCTAACGTATTAATATAAATTATAACTTTTATTTTAATTCCAGTATCAAGGTGGTAAAAAAGAGAGACAGTCCGGAATAATGCTTATATTTTTTTTTCTAAATTATAAAATGTACATTACACGTAATGCAATAAATAACGTATTGGAATAAAATACATAAAGTGAAATAATATTAGTTTTGGAAATCATTATCTTACACATTTTTTTTTAGTTTTGACGAATTTAAACATGGGATATTCGAACAACGATAAAGATACAACAAACATACAACAAAAGTAGGTCGATACGGATAAAGTCATATGTTTTGTTAAATAAACGTAAAAGACACGCAGGAAGTCGATAGAAGCTGGTGGCTCAGTACCTTGTTTTGTGACATCCCTTGTGGGAGACCTATGTTAAGCGGTGGACTTGGTATAGGCTGTAATTATAATTTAAATGGTAAATATAACGAACAGTTCATGCAGTAAATCGTTTGATGTTAAATAACAAATAGCACAAATTGTTTACAAATACTACGGATTTCCATTTGGCAGGATTCTGATACACCTCTCTCGCCTCCTTCATGTACATATATCTGCTCGTCAGTTAATTAGCCTGGAAAAATTAAGGAAATCAGATCAAATGATTCATGTAGGTTTGAAAGTTGGTACAGTTATTTTTTTAAGGTGTCCAGATGAATATACTAAAAATCCCCGAGGGAGGGACACAAGCCGGAGGTGGGGGAGGGGGGGAAACGTCTCTTTTTCAAGTTTTTTGCTTGTGACTCGAAAACTATTTATAATATCTTTTTAGTGACTTCTACATTAATTATCTACATTAAATTTCCTATAAATTATGTCAAACCATTTTTACTGTACAATGAGCACTTTAGGAGATACAGGAAGGGCAAAACATCAATTATCAAGCTTTTTGATCAAAAGTCATTACTAAAGGAAATAGCAACTGTATTTTATGATCCAACATCAACTCCGGATGTTATAGCAGAAGCCGGAGAAAAAATGTTTCTCGAAGTAGACCGAGCGCCCTGTACTCAGTCTGAGATTAACAGATATCGATTCACAGTTTTCTGAAATCTTGTACCAAGCCCAAACCGGATCTTTCTTCCCTCCCCCCTACCAAAGGGTCAGCGAAATATCACGCTTACAGAGAATTCTATCAAGTACAGGAGTGGCTTGGGAACCAACAACCTCCTGAAATATGGGGTTGGAAGCGAGGAGTCGATGGAAACTTAGAACCAATCACGTCCTTGGATCCTCCTGCTCCTGACGCGTTGTTAAATTAAATTTTTTGCCGATGTAAAAGTGGTTGTTCTGGAAAATGCAGTTGCCGAAAAGCGAGCATTAAGTGTAGTCTTATTTGTAACGGCTGCCTAGGAGCTTGTACTAATGGATGTTGATGATAAAAATGACGAAGATGAAACACAATTTGATTGATAAGTCGGCATACTCGGGCAAAAAAAATTCTATAATTTTTCAGAATTAAAATTTGTATAACAATTTTGTTTATTATTTTTATAACCTTAATACTCTGTATCTCCTAAAGTGTTGATCGTGCAGTAAAAATGTTAAGACATAATTTATAGAAAATTTAATGTAGATAATTAGTGTAGAAATCACTAAAGAGATATTGTAAATAGTTTTCGAGTCACAAGCAAAAAACTTGAAAAGAGACCTTCCCCGTAAAATATTTTAGCATCATGTTTAAAAGAATGCTTAAATAATTTTCAATTTTATCTCAAGGACATAAAGTTTACAAAATATGCCCTAACATTTAAGGACTACACAAGGGTAATCAATTTTTTTTAAAGTAAATAATGCAAACAACGTGTAATAAGGTTACAGAGACCTAGAGTATTTTCCTACAGATTTTGTTTTAAAATTTTATGTGATAGAGCCACACTGCAGCTATATTACAATAGGTCGGCTAGGCAGGAGTAGGAGTACGCTTTCATAGAATAATAGCGTGAATGCTGGAAAATGTTGTTTCGTATGGAGTAAAGAGAACAGGAGATTTTTTACTGGTAAAGAGGCATTCCACGTTGTTAGATATAGATTTATAACGGTCACAGCATCCATTTACCATCATGGTGGACGGTGCTCGCTTGTAACCCTTATTTAAAAATCTATTAGAAATATAAGCATATTTATTTATATTTAACCAACACATCATCATCATTATCATCATTACAGCTCATCATCATTCCACGGTTGAATTAATGGCATTCTTAATATATTTTTATTAAATTTAAGTGAAACTGATGATAAGAGATGTTTAGTGGCTACTACAATCCAAGGACACCTACAGCGAACTTCAAACAAAGAAGGCTGCTGATGCGTTATTACCTCTGAAAACTAATATGGAATGCTTCTAACTCTATAATCATGCTGGCTTGCTTTACCCTTTAGACTGGAACACAGCTGCTAAGAGGGTTGTTCTATACCTCTAAAAAACTTAAGTAGAAAAGGAGAAAAGCAGTACCATGAAAACTCCCGCAAAAACGCCACATTAATATCATGAATAAAAATACACCAAAATAAAGTATCCTTCTATTTTTACCAGTATCGCAAATTTAATATGAATAAATATTGGATTATTCCGCTAGAAATCGAATTCCGAGTGAGTTGTACAATTCTGAGTTAAATAAAAAATAAAAAGATATTTCCTTTTTTAAACGAAACCACATAAATGAAATTTGATTTTCACTAAAGGAAATGCGAGTGCATGGACTACTTGAATGGCGGAAAGTTTAAAAATCTCGAATTTCCTATTTAATTAAAGAACTTGAAACCTTTTCCAGGTAGATCTAAATAAATAAAATAAACCACACGAAAAAAATAATCCAACTGAAGAAGGAAGAGAATTTAAAATCAGAATAAAATGTACAACGGTAATGGATAATATTATAAGCGACAGATAGCAAGGCTATCTGTCTTCATTATTGTAACGCTTAATTACTCTGATCACAATGTGTAACAATCACAACAAAGATATAGCGATAAACCATGCAAAGCATTCAACATGAACTCAAATACCCAAAGCGTTTCGGAACAATCCCTTTAGGATATGTATGTAATGTTGAAACTTAAATATTATATATTTGTGGTTATGAAGCAAACGCTGTTTATTGAAACTATTTATACAGGGTATTTTTGAAACGCTCCCGAAAACGAAGACAGGCGACAGTACTAACTATATCTTAGATGATGGGTGAAATATAAAATCAATCCTGATGAAAAAAATCATCTTTTCACAATGTTTTATTAGCTTTATTCACGCTCCATCGTGTTAGTATAAATCATCGTGTTAAATAAAACGTTAATTTCATTAAAATAAAACATGAAAATACTAAACATTAAACCAGCAATGGAATTTAAAATAAATAAACCATAAAATCTGCTGACTAGGGTCAATATCCGCGTCGAAGCCAAACTCTTTTATCTAGCTCGCTACAGGTCCCGTCACGTAAAAGAACGCTGAGCGATAGTGGAGGGGTGTGTCTGCGCATGGGTACAGTCGCGTTCTAAAGTTACCATGGTACTAGGCTGTTGTTTTATAATATTATAATAGTAATTAATGGTTTTATTGTAGAATCATAATAGGTACTTTACTAGCTACCTAGAACTTTGGAAGAGTTGAAATTCAAAATGGATAATGTTTGCAGAGCATTATTTTTATTTCTATCGTAAAATAAAGTAGTTTGTAACAAGAAAACTTAAGCTAGCTGTCCATTATACCGTTGAAACATGGAACATGGAAGCCAAATCTCGATGGTGTATTGGTGTTACTGGATGCTACTTCATCATCACTCATCAGAATCATCATTATCAATGCGAATGATAAATGTTTCCGTCATCAGGTTGACCACATGGTAATTTTTCGGTATTCTTCCTCAATACATTTAACTTTACTGCCAATTTTCCCCATTCACCTTCTATTTACCTTTTCGTTCACTAGTTCAGTCATAAAACAATAGATATAAATAATTTTCTTTCCTTCCTTTTAAAACCATCGTCGCGCGTCGTCCAAAGATAGCTGTGTGTGCGACTGTACATTGGGAAACATCGCTTTTCGAAGCGCGGGAAGAATGAGGAACCAATAGCGTGCGCGCACAATGTACTGGCGAGCATTCCCCGTCGCGCCCTTCGTACCACGCGCTGCCGCCGCCCGCCGACTGTGTGTGTCACCTCGCGTCAGCGCGCCAACATATGAAATTCCTAATTTACCTACTAAGATTTGTTTGCAAGCGACATAAGAATTAGAGCGGCAATTACAATATAACTTGCAAGTAATTTTAATAGTTTTGACGTACCTCTTTTCAAATCAAAGTATTGGATGGATTAAAATCGGAAAGTCAATAAAAGTAAAGCAAAATAATTATTTTTAGATTAATTAACTGTCGATCACAATTGCAATTGATTTTAACTATTAAATTATTCAATACCATTTTATTTCTATTTTCTTGTACAAAATCAAAGATAACCAAACCCAAGTAAGTACGTTTATTAATTTCAATATCATTTTGTAGTAACGAACTGCTTGTTTCGTCAGGGTACAATTGATTGTCTAATTGTATTAAAAAATTACAAACTATAACTTCTAAATTCCATATGAAAGACTAGTCGTAGGGATCTAAACTTATAAAATAAAAGTTGGCAATGTCATAACATTTGACGGTCTGTGGAATGTTCAAAGTGTAGGCTTCAGTTTTGGGGATTAATTATTGATTTTAGTTTTGAGACAGTTCCGTGTTGACTTTGGACACACATGCGCGAGCGACAGTTCAATTGTTTTTTTTAAATTAAATTCTTATTGTTATTACTTGGTATTACCTACTTCTTATTACGTGTTATTCTTGTTGTTACGTTTTGTGTTTCTTTTTGTTTTAATAATGCCTAACGCGTACATTTATAGTGCTCGTGAATACGGCAACATGTTAATGTGCCTGGAGAAGCTTGCGGAATGCTTCGTGCATTACGAATTTACCGAGAAATTCCCGACCGCTCGACACCCAGCTGACTCTCGTCTGATAACAGCAGCATTTCAGCGAGTGTTGGAAAATCGGCCCATTGCTCCAGTAGCGGCAGGAGGTGGAAGTCAAATGACTGTTCACCCGAGGAGCGCATTTTAGATGTCGTTCGCCGGTATCCGAACCTAGGTACACGAAGTATCGCTAAATTGTTAAGACGTCGGGATGGAACAAGTATGTCATACTGTTCAGTTCACAAAGTGTTAAAGTGTAACCGAATGCGGCCATACAAAGTGCACAGTGCAAGCTTTAGTTCCCGGCGATCACGACCGCCGACGAGTTTTCTGCCGTTGGTTATTAGACCAACAACAACGTGTGCCTGGTTCCATTGAGCACGTTATCTGGACGGACGAGTTGACATTTACCAAACGGCCTGTGGAACTGAAGAATACACACGTATTCAGAGGTTAACCCGTACGCTGTTCGACAAACTGAGCACCAAACCCGATGGTCGGTTAACGTATGGGCAGGTTTATTTAAGGATCGCATACTGGGACCAGTGTTTCGCCACAGACTTAACGGACAGGGATACCTAAACTTTATAAATGAACAGTTGGTTGACATTTTAGACGACCCATCGTTGGATGAATATCGCCGTACATGGTTCCAGCATGATGGTGCACTCCACATGTCGTGAGGTTCGTCCGTGAGCGCCTTACCGAATTATTTGATGATCGCTGGATTGGCAGACTAGGACCACACGCTTGGCCACCTCGCTCACCAGATCTGACCCGTTAGACTTCTTTCTGTGGGGTATGTGAAAGAAAGGGTTTTAATCGTGAGTGTGATAGTGCTGACGAAATGCGCCAAATGATCGTGGATTTTCGACAAACTACGTGCGGACTGTATCGAAGACCACACGATGATACCCTGCCTGCATGAGGAGACGCAACACCCAGCCCACATCTGCCTCGAAATGAATGGAGCACAATTTGAGCGCATCTCATAAGACCACGGAGGATTTAAAGCGGTAAGCTGTTTCATACCTATTTTTTAAATAACTTGGTACTGAACTGATCTGAATAGGTACATAACTGAATACATCAGAATAATAAACATACCTACACGATGAATAAAAACGCATCACTCTCTAACTCATTTATTTAAGTATTTTTTTCATTAGCGGGAATCGAACCAGTTATTTGGTTTATTTAACCTGTGAATTTGAATTAAAGTGGCTACGGAGACAAGCACACAGTGGCAAAATAGTAGGTTAAGTAGATAAGTTAGGTATTTAGACAAGTGTTGTAAATTATTATGTATTGTGGTACCATCTAGAATATGGCCGCGCGAATTCGGCGTCGCGCGTACATTGACCCCAGTCAGCTGATTGTAATTCAGCAATTCCACTGCTGCTTTTATGTTTAAGTATTTTCATGTTTTATTTTAATGAAATTAACGTTTTATTTAACACGATGATTTATACTAACACGATGGAGCGTGAATAGCTAATAAAACGTTGTGAAAGGATGATTTTTTTTCATCAGGATCGATTTTATATTTCACCCATCATCTAAGATATAGTTAGTACTGTCGTCTGTCTTCGTTTTCGGGAGCGTTTCAAAATACCCTGTATACGGGAGAAATATAATATATCGTCACTAATAACGCAATTTTAGAAGCAGAAGTTAGGTAACATGTGTGTTCCTAATTATGTTGATTTAATTATTATGCAAGTGTAAAATTCAGTATAGTTTGACGTTGATGCGAGTATTTAAATTTAAAATAAACGATTTTAGACACCCTAACGCCCTAGGTGAAAGTTTATCGACGCGAGCGAAGACGCCGGTAAAAAGCTAGTTTTATAATAAAATGTTTGCCTCTGTCGATCCACCACTCATGACATATTGTTATTTCAATTTAAACTTACGAACTAGAAACCTTGTTTACACGTTCTATCCGTTTTGTCAGCCACTCCCTTAAATGTAGAGACATTTACATGTATTTGTACGCCTCTTTCACAAATTAACATAATATTCTTTCTCAGCATCAAAACTACGAAAGTTTATTATTGTCTCTAATGATTCAGGTATGAATTTTTACTCTAAGAAATCACTATAAGAAAATGACAAGTGTGTCATTCGTGATACGAAACCCAATGCCAACAAATGTACTTACTATGCCATTTATGAATAATAAGATTTTCACTACAAACGCACGTGATAACAATAGTGCTGGTAATTAAAAATCACTTATTTAACCCTTCTTCTTTTTAGTTCTTCTTTTTTTTAAATGCTTTTCTCCCATATTATGATTTTGTTTTGTATCGTGGAGGCAGTTTACATACATAAATTACACAAGGACAAAGATGTAGACCCGTAACAATTATTTATAGGCCATAAAAATAATATTTCCGTGCGGGATTCGAACCCGCGGGCCTCAGCGCCGCAACTCATCACTGCGCTACGAAGCCGTCAATTGAAAATAAAGTGAAAAATATGTTTATACCTATAAGTTGTTTTATTTAAGTGCAAATGTAAATTATATATTAAGATATATTTTACAAAGAGATACATAGTTTGGTAGATTTATGTGTAGTAATTGGAAAAAGTTTGTAGAAAGGCACAACCAGACGTAAACGTCCCTCCACTGTTGAGGGAGACTGTTGCGCTCACGGGCTTAATTTATTTTTACTACAAATCAAAATTTAAAGAAATAATTAAAATCGACCGTCCTTACTTTCCTTTTGTCGAAGTCGAAATTATAAAAGGACTTTGTACCGTGCATTTCAGATTTAGCCAACCTGCGACTTAGCTAGACAGTACATTAATGGAACGAAAATTAAGATCGAAAAAAAGCAAAGAAAGTTGAGATCGAACTTCATTAAATCAAAAATACACCAAATAAACAGAAAAATATATTTTCAAGTAGTGAAACAAAAATTTAATTTTTATAAATGATTTAGTTTCAATATATTATAACATAAGTGACAATAACCTCATTTTGTCAACTTGGTGTCCCGTAGACTTCTGCGGATGAAAGCTGCTTTCTGTTAAGTTGTATTTTGTATTATGAAGTATAAAATAGACTGTCCTTTAAATCGGGTGCGATTTTAAAGTATAGCAGCGAGTAGCAGCCCGCGAAGATTCAATTGTTTCTTACATAAAACAGTAAAAACTAGTGTCAAGAATTAAAGCGACAGTAGCCTAAGGGTTAAGGATACGGACTTCGAAACCAAAAAGTTGTGGGTTTGAATTCGCCATTCGACTACTGTCGTGAACCACTCCAAGCACAAGCATTTTAAGCTTACTTGGAGTGGTTAACGGGCGTATTAGTAATGTTGATAGCGTTAATAATATTTTTAATTTAAAGAAAAAAGTTTCCTCACACTAGAATTTTTCCGGTATCGAGAAGGTGTTTTGCATACATAAATTACAGAGGGCCAAACATCCAGATCCGGGAGTATTATTTGTTGGCTAAACAAATATTTGTACCGTGCGAGATTCGAACCGGAACTGTCCAGAAAATAGGTAGTTACAATACAAGTGAAGATCCATATAATATAGCTGTATGTACAGACCACATCAGGACATGAGCTTGTTACACTGCATAGAAAATTAATTGTTTAATCGTTACATCTCTGATCTTAGTATTTTAAATTTGGTATGGCTTATTATGATATGAAAATATAAAACCATGGTTTTCCTGACCTTTTTTCAGAGTTATTTATTTATTTATTTAAACTTTATTGAACCTTACACATTAAGTAAAGGAACAAAAGGCGGACTTAATGCTAAAAGCATTCTCTGCCAGTCAACCTTAAGGCAGTGATATAACTACGAAGGCGGTAACAAAGAAATATACATACACACATACATATACATATTATACATACATATACATATATACATACATATACACACAATTAGGGTGACACACGAGCACATAGTCTAGCTAATGGTAAGTGGATGCCGTGGTCCATTGACATCTACTCCTATCCTCGATTAAGAGTTAAAATGCAGACACGTTATCATCCCTGAGGACTAAGATGGAATGCCTCGTTTCCAGTAAAAAAGGGTCTCCAGTTCTCATCATTCGTCATAAGAAACATAATCCTCCTGGACAGTGTGTTCGTTTGTTACCCTTATTGCTATAGAATATCCAATTTAAATACAGCCTTTTGTGTATATCTAACTTATTGGAAAGGCATTAATAAATATTTTAAAAGCAAAGTATTAAGAGGAAAAAGGATCACTTTTATTCCCGTAAACACGCCGTTTGCCATTTCAATACCTCTTTTGAGTATAAATGAGTGTTTGTTAAGGTTTAAATGTAAGATTGGAGAGAAAATGCACGAGTGGCCGTTCATTCGGCTAGCTTGTGAATTTGCTTCGGACCGCACCTGATTTTCTGAAGTGTTATTGAGTTTTATGATCCCAGTCAGCCACAGGAAAGTCGTCAATTGCCTCTTCGAATTCCGTTTGAAAAACGTTAGATAGTTCAGACGTGACAGCATAACGACGGGACCGATGACATGCACGTCATCGGCCAGCCCACACATTCAGCCGCCACTGGCGTTGAATCTGCCCTGCTGTGAAGCATGTGGATTCACGCGAGCCCAAACATGATCGTTATGCATATTTGAAAGTCCTGACCTCGTGAATGTTGCCTCGTCCGTCCAAAGAACATAGTTTACGTAATTAGGGTTTTCCTCTAACTGCCTGAGGTACCACTCGCAGAAGTTCCTCCTGGGTGCAAAATCGGAGGGTATCAGCTCCTGTACGGCGATAGTGATAAGGGTGACGATTGTCGTCACGAAGAATTCGCCAAACTGCAACATGGTTTATACCGAATCTTGTTCCGGCTCACCTCGTACTTGTGGTCGGCTCTTCTTCAAAATGCTCTAACACTAATTCAGCCTGCCTGGCGTCGACTGTGCTTGGACGTCCACTTCCAGTAGACCGATGAAAAGAGCCGGTGGAATGTAGTCGTCTTGACATGTTCAGAAAACACTGGTACGAAGGCAGCCGTCGCTGTTCAGTGGGGGGTCTACCATCGATAAATCGTTGCACAATTTAAATTGCTATCTACATGGCCTACGCAAAACATCATATTGTAATATTCCGAGTTAGAAAGCATCGTTATTGTGCAAAAAATGTTGGAAAAAAAAGACTCGAAACAGTTGTAGGATATCGATTAGAAGATTTGAAATTGACAACATATTTTTTTCCAACTATAATGACATCCTTGTATTGAGGTAGCAAACATTTATGAATCAAAAATAGAAAACTATTAAAGTAGACAATTATTAGGTGTAGGCCTTTCTGTTAAATAATCTGGTTCCCTGACATGACAGCTTACGAGGGTTGACAAAATTAATTGTATTTTTACGGGGTATTTTGTAACACGTTGTATATTTAATTTAAAATTCAATTTATTATATATGTTGATTGCGTGGTATACTGAAGTCTGACCAAAATAGTATAGACCCTAGGGGAGTGTGCCACAATATCTTTGCGTCTTCTATCCAGGTTAGCTGGAGTGTATGAGAGTGTCTTATACAGGTGCAAGGTTATATTTAAGAGATATAGTTTTCTGAACGTGAGTAAATCACTAAAGCTGTAAAGTTCACTGTAGGACGTTCACTGTAAGTGTAGGACTTAAAGTACGTTACTTTTAGGAGCGACCTCTTGGCTCTTTCTAAACCAAAAAATTTGGTTTTTGTGGCACCTCCCCATACCGGTATACAATACGTTATAACAGATTGTGCCAGAGCAATGTATACCTTTCTTAATAGTTGATCTGGCGTTTCCTGACTCTAGTCATAATTATCTCAATGTGGGAGTGCCACAACAATCTGTGGTCCACTGTTACTCTAAGATATATTGTGGACTTGACTCGTTTTAATGCTCTGACAGTCACAGCTACCAACAAACGGTTCGCCACACCTATGAATCCTGACCCTAAAGTCGTCCCCGGTTGTAATCTCTCTGATGGGGTAAAACAGATAAAGTTCGTTTTATCGGTATTGAGGGTTAGAGAGTTTGCGTTAAGCCAGACAGATATTTCAGCCAAACCATGTTCAGCAGCAGCTTACGTGGCAGCTTAGGAGACCCCAGAATAGACGGCTGCGGTTTCATCCACATAAGAGAAAATCCGCGCGCCACTGCTCCGAATGTTACAAAGATCATTTATGTATATCAGGAACAGTGTCGGGCCAAGCACGCTGCCTTGTGGGACTCCGAAAACTAAGCTTTATTCCTCGCTAAACAGATCATTAATTTTTACCTGATGTGTTTTTTTTAAAAGGGAGAGAGCTGTACCTCTTACACCGATCGCTTCCAGCCTCTGCAGAAGGATGGGGACGGAAACGGTATCAAATGCTTTTTTAGGACTAAAAATACTAGTAGCTTAAGTTAAGCACTTGACTCTTTTATCAACGTTGATTACAATCTCAGTTGTCAGTGCTATAACAGCATCTTGTGTGGAAAGGCCCTTCCTAAATCCAAATTGAAAGTTAGATAAAATGTTATATTTATGTAAATATTTGATGAGCCTATCGTTTAATAATTTTTCTAAAATTTTTGAAATACTAGGTAGGATAGATATAGGACGGTAGTTAACATCGTTTACGTCTCCACACTTGTGCACAGGGGTTACCACGGATCGCTTCAACTCAGCAGGAAATTTTCCTGTTTTGAAGCATAAATTAGCAAGTTGGTTTATATACGGAACAATAAAATCCCTTGAAATTTTAACAACTTAGTGGGTACACCGTCCCAACTAGGTGAACTGAGGTGAGTCAAGACTCATCAGAATGTTGTCCACTTCCAGTGGGTCAGTATCAAGTAGCACAAACGAAGTAACCCGAGAGTGTCTAGTAACAATTTTATTTGGCGGACCAAAATTATTAATTATGTCTTTAGCTAATGATATACCTATTTTAACAAAAAACTGTTTACACGATTCACTGAGTTAAGTGGATGCGGGGTGTTGTTTAAAAGACATGCATTTGAGGATTTGGGGGTTTTAAATAGGGTAATTTCATTTATTTTTTGCCAAAGCTTCTTTGGGTTTTTTATCGAGTCAGCTACTTGGTTTCTCTGAAATTGTTAAACCTAATTTCTTAATTTGTTTATTATTAATTTCTATTTATATATTAATATTCTTTATTCTTAATTTCGTAATTTAATTACGAAATCTTCTAAATGTAATTTTACGTATTATATTGTAAGGGTCTTTCCTTGATTATAGTTGCATCCTGTTCCAAGTTTTATACATCGTAGTGCCCCTAAGGCTATCCACGGCTTCCTTACTCTCCAACAACCAGAGACCGGCTTAATTTGAGTGTTAGAGAGTAGTGCCGTCTTGATCACATCTGTCAGTTTGTAAGCTGGATAGTCTGGGTTTAGATTTGAATTGAAAATGTCATGTCAGTATTTATCAAATCTTTATAAGCATTTTCAAAATTTATAATTTTGGTGTGTTCAGTGCGATTCGTAATTATACCTTTATGAGTTACTATCTTTTGCCCGCGACTTCGTCCGCGTGGAGTTCGGTTATATCGCGCCCATGTGTGAAAAAGAGTCTGCTGGTACAAGCCACAATTATAACTGGATGTCGCGGGCAAAAGCTTAACTACAAAACTTCTTTATATACCACATTTTTTGCTAATCTATTACTGTGTGTCAAAATTATCAGACTACTGGGCAAATAAAATAAAAAATAGAATTGCCCGTGTGAAAAACAATTTTCTCTCAAGTCTATACCCGCAAATTTTAATGTCTGCCCTTGTGATTTGTTTATGTCGAAATATGGAGGAAAACTGTATTCGTTTGAATTCAAAGGAAGATTATTCAGGATCAAGGGAATTCTTGGTACAAATACAGTTTCCTTGCATATCAGTTATAATTGTGGCTTCCACTACATTGCGATGTAACGCTTTTACTTTTAGTCTGGTTCCGTTGAACAGCTGAGGAGGTTTTAAATTTAAAATTCAGTGATCCTTCATTATTTTTAACCGTGTTTTCTAACGATGCTAAGTCGTAACTTGTCTCTTTAAGAAACTTTTTATTTTCAAATTGTTGTTTTGCTTGGCTGAGGAAACTTATACTCTTTTAGTAGCCGACCACCCAACGCTAATACGGCATCTACTATTACCGAAAGGCATTTGTTAAATACCACAATGTACTCTACATCCACATCTCCCTGCCTTTTCAATTGCCTTTTAAAGTCTTCAGATAGGTATTCTTTGAATTTCTCCCAAAGCCTTAAAGGGTCTGATACTTGGCAGAACACTTAAATAATCGTAAAAGATCCCGAATCATTTGCGGTGATTGGCAAAGTGCTGCCTCTTCCATTGCTGCGAACAAATGCTGATCATCTTCAAGCAAGCCGAGAGCTTTGCATGCTGATTGAGAATGGAATATACATGCGAACATCTACAGTTTTAACGCTTCAAACGAAATTGGGCCCCGAATCTCATGAAGAAGCATGCAGAAGGTGATAGCATTCTGTATTGTTCGGATGCACAGTATAAGCCCTGCCTATAACGGCTGCTCTTTTGATCCTCTCTTTCTCCTTTGGAACTTTCTTTTATCCCAAACGTAGTATGCAGGTACTTTAGGTAGAGCATTGTTTTAAAGTTATCCACTTTACACAAATTGAAAAAGGATAGGAGTTTGGTTGTTGGAGGACTATTCACTCTTTCACTCAGATTTTCTCATTAAAATAAACCTTCTTGTTTTCCAAATGAACAGCGGGTGGTCTACAGGAGGAAACGCTCATGAATGGGAAATTCAAGGATTCGCCATACTGCCTGTGATGAACTTATATAAATTCCACTTGTATAGGTTTTAACTTCGTCCTTCCCATTTTCTAAAGCAAGCGATGACTGGTCTGAAGCTTTATTTACGTATTTTATTGATTTCAACGAATGACAATATTCCACATTTAAGTGAGCGTGAAATGTTTTTAATAATACTGGATTATAAGGGACTACCCAGCGATTATCTATGGTTGTGCCTTTGATATCAACAGAGAACTCACCGTCATCTAGTAAACGTTACTTGTACTGCGGATAACTGTCTTTACCAGTTTGAGTTTCCCTTATGAGAGCCCTGGGGTATCGTTTACTGCACATGTTATCTTTCATACATGGTGACTTTTGATTTAAAGTTCCACGTGAACCATGTAGTACATTTAACGATTTCGTGAAGCTCTGGGTCAAGTTTGGGATCCGGTATTTCAGCACCGGATTTCATTCACGGATTTGATCCTTAGTAATACGTTTGTGAAGCCATAAAAGGATATGAATATGTGGAAGACCTCTCTCTTGCCATTACGTTGAGTACATATAGCATCGCACTTCACCAAATATTTTGCCCTTTGTCAATAAGTTCATGATCTTTTTCACCTTTAATCGAAACACCCTCGAAATTATTTCGTGTCTATCATGAGATTGTTGTCCTTGAAGCAATTGCTCTTTTATCTCGTCCCAGCGAGGATTGCATGTGAAAGTGATAAAAAGAGTATCTGAAGACTGTAAGCATTAAATCCACAAACTGTAGCTATAGCAAATCTGGTTTTCCATGTATATTTATTAGCATATTATTATACATATATGTTTTTTCTTTTAAAAAAAGTCACTTCGCTATTTATGTAAGTTGTGGTTACATGTAAGAAGATGAACACATAGCATGTAGTCGCAGTGTTGAGTTATATTTTTGTTAGTATTGTGTATCATCAGTTGGTGATCCAAATAAACAGAAAAATAAGAGAAAAAAAAAGATCAGGCCGGCCGTAATTCCTAACATAGGTCATAGCGTCCTGTGGTCTTTCGCGCATATACCATTTGTCCTAGTTGGTTGGCTTTTGCGTCTTGTCGTCCAATAGCATATTTTAAATGGATGTATCTATCACCACAATTTGGCTTGATTATTTTTGATATAATTTAATCTCTCTGTTTCTATTTTGGCGTATTCATCTACCAAAAATTGACTAAAAAGGGCACGATAGTTGACTAAATAGCTATCTTCTCCTTCTTTAATCATTATTCTATACGAATAGAAACTTGCAGAAGAGACAGTTATATTAAGCGGCAACTTAGTTGTGGGATCGCGTTGTGGTATGTTGATTGAATACCCATTATCCCCTCAGTAAAACATCAATGGATACTGTAGCGCATCAAATGCTCGATATACCTCACTAATACGCTGAAGTGAATTACTTCGACTCTCGAGGATGATATCCCTTCGATCAAATTGTTGATCTAATAACACTAAAGCCACTTCATTTGTAGTTGGTGCATTGTACCTACGTCTATGTTCTTCTGGTGGTTTTTTATCAACATGTATGACAACTTTGTATGACACTGAAGTAGGGGCTTTATCAATGGCACTTTTCAGATCTTTTATATACGGGTTCACTTGATGCAGCATATTCTGTAATTGTTTGATTAAATTTAGCTTTAAGTTAGGAAATTTGGAACATCGAATCTTTGCTTCTCTATCATCTTTACCTTCAAAATATATTTGAAGGTACTGAGCGTCATGTTTGGCTTCTGGTAATATACTTCCAATTAAATGGTAGACCTGGCCTTGTACATTAAAAGTCGGTGAAAAAACCATCTGCTGTTACCTGTTTACCACCAAAGGAAGTCATCTGGAAACAGGCATTATATTTACCAATATTACCCATAAAATGGTCATGATCCGGGTTAGATTATTAATCAAACTAAAGAGTGGTTCAGGCAGTTGTTTCAACCAATCAAGTTGCACTTTTCCAGCGCTGCAACACATATTGTCTTATCCTTCCATTTCAGCGCATTGCACCACTGACACTTGTATGTGATTGAACCCAAGGCTACACTGCTGTCAGTTCCATAACGGAATGGACCTTGTTTTTCCATAAACGCAGTGTAATATTTTCTGTGACTGCATTGCTATATGCACTTGTGGATTCGCAGTTTGGTAATTTGCAACAGCTTGCCGGTGTACATCGGGATTTTTTTTCTGATAAGCGGACACAGCTTTACGATTTGAATCTGGCTTGTTCTGCCTATATCTTTCTTGTGCACTTTTTAATTGACTTATTCTTGTGTAATTAGTAAATCTCGACCTTCGTTTATTTTTATTTTTTTTCATATTTTAATGTCGACGATATAGATTGATCTGTTCCGCTGGTTGGTGGTGATATTTCACTGTTTACAAAAGATGTAACAGTTAAATGGTCAAGCTCTGAGAAAGGATTACGCTCTTCGACAGGTACCTCCATGCGACATTGTGTAATTTTCATCGAAACCATAGGCAGATAGGCGTCAAATTGTCCATTAGATAAATCATGGCTAAATCGTAATTGCCTTACTGGACAGATATATGTTCCGGACTCTGTGTATAGCATACCGTTTCGATATACTTAAAACCGAAACGGAAATATTAATCCTGCAGCTACCAATTCACAAAGTCCACCGTAAGTTTAATTTTTTAACATATCGGCTGAATATTCATTTGATGTTGAATAATTATAGCCATTTCTGTCGTGGGTCATAACTGAAAACCTAGGCCAATCATTTACCACAAATCTAACAATTTGTGAATGGACCACCATCGCATTTTCTTGGGTTCCGTACATTAAAAATGTAAGAGCATGAAACAAACAGGCGCCGTCACCTATAATGGGAACGACAGTATGTTCTTCCATTTTCCCTTTAATATTAAGAGTTTCTGTAGTCAGTTTTTCAGTGAGAAAACAATTCTATCAACAATACCTAATCACTAAGCAAATCGAATTCCAAGTTCGAACAGTGGTTGTAAGGAAGACAAAATCAAGCAACTAATCCGAAACACGAAGCAAATCTTAAACCGTAAGCAAGCAAACAAAGTTGAAGTCTAGTTAAATATCCGTTAACAGTGAATAGGTACCGTATGTGGTACAGGTTGAAGCGCGCATTCACCATTAACTTTACATTAGTTCGAAAAAACACAACGTTACCGCGTTCTAAAATGATACCAACGCCATCTATTGGTAGGTATTGGAACTTGAAGATCAATACAAAATAGGTAGGTACCTAAGTATTTCTTTTGGTTTTGCCATTTTATTAATTTCAAAAAAATATATTTGGTTTGGTTGTTAATTTTCATTCTTTTTTAATTTTTAATGAGTATTTTTTTTCAGGTGTAATTTATTTAAATTTTTTTGTACAAATCTTCTTGTCTATTTTGTTTTATGTTATTGTGCAATAAAAGTATTATCCATTCTATTCTAAATTAAGTTTAAAATATTTATCAATATTATTTACGTTATTTACGACCCAAAAACCTTAAAAATGACACCCAAGTCACCCAATTCATGATGATTTTACATGCAAACATACATCCATCCATCCTTCCATCCATGTTGGCTTCAAGCCATAATCGATGCCATTTTCGTAATTAACGTCCCAAAAAACCATAAAACGACACCCATATTGACATTTCAACCACATCGCACCCCACAGGGATGATGGTAGGTATTTCCGTCTGGTACGTTGGCTATTGAAATATTTGTTGTTTTCGTATTCAGCGACCCGATAAACCATAATAACGATACCATGTTGAATTTCAGAATTTGTCACCCCTTTTCCACCTTTTAGGGGTTGAATTCTGAAAGGGCCTGAAACACTTGTTTTCTCATTTATTGATAGGAGTACTCCTGTGAAGTTTCGAATAAAATAGCTTAACTAATCTTGTTTCCCCATACAAACTTTCAACCCCTTTTTCACCCTTAGGGGTTGAATTTTCAAAAACCCTAGGACACGTAATTGCTTATTTCTAATCGTTAGAAGCCTGAAAGAAGCCTTTGTTTAAGCCTAAAAACAAAGTTTCTGGCTTTTAAAAATGGCGGACTTCCATACAAAATTTTAACCTCTTTTTCACCCCCTTAGGGGGCGAATTTTCAAAAATCCTTTCTTAGTGGATGCTTACGTCATTATAATTGTCTGTATGTCAAATTTCAGCGAAATCTGCTCAGTAGTTTCGGCTGTGCGTTGATAGATGAGTCAGTCAGGTTTGACTTTTATATATATAGATGTTTAATATTACCATAGCATGATCTGTGATAGATATATTCAAGACCGCAACAAAGGCTGTAGAATCACATTTATCTCTGGTAGGTAAACAATTTCCGGGAGAAGGCCGTGTCCTGCTAACATATTCAAATAATTCAACCTATTATTACGTTGCTGAGTTATTTCTGTATCCCTAGAAATTAAGTTGATGTTTATGTCACCTACCAATATTATATTTTTATGTGTTTTAATAGTATCAAGATGAAGATTTAGAGTGTTTACAAAATTATCTGCACATTCATTTGATGTAGAACGGTATATGCCTATAATGGTAAAGTCTGAGGTAATGAAATAGCAGATGCGTGTGTTAATTTAATCTCTGTAACCCTATGGAGATGGTTATTTTTGACGTATGCAACCACACCATCGTTTTGATTGAGCTGATTTATAGTGTAATAAGAAGTATAATTACTTAGCAAAGGTTTATTACAGTTTAGTAAGTTAGTAAGTTTAGTAAGATTAGAAAATCTTGTAGTATCAACACATATACATATTGTTTTAGTAGCAAAAGATTTATCTGTAGGTCATCGAAGTTACTATATATACTTCTTATATTTTGTGTCAAAACGGTAAAGTTACAATTATCCCGTAGTAGGTAATTGTGAAATTATTCGATGTTAATTATAGCTGAGTTCGCGATTTCAGTATTATCCAGTTCCAATAAAGTATTTAGATTACTATCCATTATTATTTGTATATAATATCATATGGTGTAGCTTGTAAATTACGTTCGTGTATATTTGCTGGAAAGCCTTTACATAACTAAATCCTATTGTACATATTAATATGCGAGGACCTGTATACTGATTAACGTAAGTAAACTGCGAATTGCGCAGATGTGTTTGTGATGAGAGTAGGAGTACCTTAAGAATGTGTGTGTGTGTAAGTGTAATATATAAGTGTGTAAGTTTGTAAGTACATAATTTATAATATTGTATATGAGATTTTTTAATGCTTTGTTTTGTTACATTATAATGTAGCTGCCCATTATTAATTACGGAGATTTTTACTATTGTTAAAATGGTACATGTTAAGTATGCCAGAGAACTATAACACAGGTTACTAGAACATGCAAAAAGTATGTGTGTTATTACAAAAACCAAGAAGATTTCTTCATTACTTAGTCACAGGCCTTGCAGCCGCTGATGTACCTGGGTTTCACTATTAATAAGAATAACACGAGAATTTTCGTCTTGCTTTACAAAGATTCGGCCGAGTTTAGTCCAACAGAACTTATATTGTTTAGTTTTTGCTAGGTCTCGGGCCAAGGAGAATAGACAGGCTCCCTTAGCAGTCAGTTGTTCCGAAATAAACACAGGATAAAGTATTAAAAATAATAGCTATTATTATTAATACTAGTATCGAATCTGGTGTATTTCCTGATTTAATGAAGCATAGTAAAGTATAATACCTTTATTTAAATCTGGTATTAAATTAGACGCCGCTAATTTTAGACCTATTTCTGTACTGCCAACACTTAGTAAGATTTTGGAAAAAAATATTCTTGATCAAATGTATTTTTTTAATACAAATAATTTACTTCATAAAAATCAATTCGGTTTCACAAGGGGTCGCTCGACAACTGATGCCGGTGTTGAGCTGATTAAATATAAATATATATTTAATGCATGGGAGTATTGTGTGACCTATACAAGACCTTCGATTGTGTTCACCATAAAACATTAATCAGGAAACTTCAACACTACGGTGTAAGAAGTGATGCTCTTAAATTAATTATTTCATATTTAAGTAACAGAACGCAAAAATGTGTCACTAATAGTATGAGTTCTTCCGGGTCGATGGTACAAATGGGTGTGCCTCAGGGCTCAATACTCGGCCCCTTTCTGTTTCTTGTATACATTAATGACTTACCTTACATAGTAGGGGATAACCATGATAAAGTATTATTTGCTGATTACACTCCTTTATTTTCAAATCAAAACGACAATTACTAAGATATGACGAAGTAAATAATGCTTTATCTAAATTAGTGAATTGGTTTAATGTAAATAATTTGCATTTAAATGGCACTAAAACGAAATGTGTGAAATTCATGACTCCAAATGTCAAACATTTAAATACTTATGTAATATTAAATGGAGAGGAACTTGAATCACACTAGACGCGAAGCTTCAATGAGGCGCCCATATATCAAAACTAGCAAGCAGACTTAGTTCTGCAGCATGTGCTGTAAAAAAATTAGAAATCTTAACAGTGTTGAAACAGCTAGACTAGTTTACTTTAGCTATTTCCATAGCATAATGTCGTATGGTATTTTGCTATGGGGACACGCGACTGACTCAACATCAAAATAAGTAAATAGATCTATGTACCTTTATAAAGAAATCAGCTTGTTTCCTAGTAGTCCCGCATATACAAAGACGTTATATCTCGACCAAAGCATTACCTAGAGAATAGAGAATCACCATAAACGCCTTTTAGGTGGTGATGCGCCCCCAAATGATACCCAAGCTGAAGAAGAAGAGCAAGGGTAGAGAAAATCTTGTAACCTATGTCCACCAATACTCCACAGAAAGACTGCCTACAAATGTGTAGCATGTAAAATTCAAATGTGTCTGCTATTCTGAAACCCTCTGTGTTAGGCATGCCAGTAATTATAGGGTAATTGACCCTCTGTCAGTTTTTTAGTTTGCAGTTCAGAATTTACATTTTTGTTTTTTTTTAATTGAAAATTTATTAGATTTTAAGAAAAAATATAATTACGTTGATTTTTAAAAGAAATAATTAGTTAATAGAGTGCCAATTAAGACTGAAAAGTGCCTTTTCTTGATTTTTGTAATTATTTATATTTTGTAATACATTTTTCTCATATCTATTTGAAATCTTATTATTTATAAGCCAAGCATCCCTCTAAATTATTTTTTGTTTATTTATTTGCACATTTAATATCAAAGGACCCTAAACAATCTGTCAGACCCCATGTCCATGCTAGTGTTACAAAAAATAAGTGTCCATAGTTAAAGGTCGAATCGAAACAAATCACTTTCAAATAAAATTAGTAAACCTTTATTAAAACAGATCATTTCCATCTTCGTGTGCGGATTTGTTTGAACATGTACGCGCTCATATTGCTCTCGTCCTACGCGCGTA
>JAGSMP010002526.1:0-21248 GCA_029286625.1 Parnassius orleans | reverse complement strand
CTCTAAATTAATTTTTGTTTATTTATTTGCACATTTAATATCAAAGGACCCTAAACAATCAGTCAGACTCCATGTCCATGCTAGTGTTACAAAAAATAAGTATCCATAGTTAAAGATCGAATCGAAACAAATCACTTTCAAATAAAATTAGTAAACATTTATTAAAACAGATCATTTCTATCTTCGTGTGCGGACTTTTTTGAACATGTGCGCGCTCACATTGCTCTCGTCCTACGCGCGTATTACGATACGCTTATATACATTTCACTATTGGTCACCGGCCTCATTCCATCTACAAGATTACAGAGAAATTAGTCTGTCGAGCTGCCCTGGTGATCGTTAGTGGACAACAGATGTCCTCGTAATATTTTATTTCTCAGAAATTCAGGTTTCCTCACGATGTTGTTGATGAGGAAAGCCTATTGGAGTAATATGGTGGAATCTCCCCTGCTCCAAAGCTAAATAAGAAAAGAGGGAAGCCCCAGTTGTAGGATGTATTTAGCGTGTTATTTAATATTTTTACGTGGTAGAGCCACGCTGCAACTATATTATGGTTGTAGCACGAATGGGTCGGCTCGACCGGGGTAGGACCACGCTCTCACAGAATACCAGCGTAAAATAGCAGCTTAATGCTGCTGTGTTTCATATGGTGAGTGCAGGATAAATGTAGATGTCTATGGGCCACAGTATCCACATACCATCAAAAAAAATGTTAAAAATATCCTTTGTATATTAAATATTATATTATAATAATAACAAAAACAGTAGGTACAACTATAAGCATACGATATATCTATATATGTAGATATTGTATGTAATTATGCGGAGGGAAATCTTAGGCTGTGTTCCTTCCAGGCATTTAATCAACTCCGAGGTACTTCGGCTTGGCTAATAAGTCGCGACCCCAGGCGGGTTTGTATCAAGCCAAGTTTGTATGCTTCTTATATAGAACATACGTACACTTAAGTAAGCGTATGTGGGTGAATAACTAAATTTGTAATTTTATGAAAATTGTATAAGTTATATTACTAAGCTTATGTTAGTAATTCTAAAGTTTTGTTTAGCTTAAATGTTATTATGTACTGCGTGGATTTGTAATAGCCGACATTTGGGTGCAAGTGATGTTTGCCAAAGATGATGGTCCTAGATGCAGTAGGAGCTTTTTGGTGATGATTATACTGCTTCATTGGTATTCCAAAGAAGTAATTATCTTTTTAATTGTTATAAAATCTAAGCCCATAGCAATTAACTCTGCGAAAATTGTTCTGCAATATTTTAAGCAAAAGTGATAATTGACAAGACGAACGATTTTTGTTATGTGTTTATGAAAAATGGTGTTTTTATTTTTTTCCTATCTTAAAAAATCGCTGATTTATTGACTAAATTGTGCTTTCCCGAGCGATGTCCGGCCACATGAGTAAAGAAATCGTACCGTAATGATCCCATACAAGCCAAATATCAGAAAAAATCGCTTTGTAGAGAGCAGATTCTATTGGACCAAAAACGACCGCATTCTGTTGTGAGGATAATTTTGATGTAATTTTTTTTAATGTTTATTTAAAAATAATTTGATTCCAATATTATATTACAAACCATGTATGTACTCACACTGCCGTCGGCGTGTAAAGATCCATAAGAATGCATTCAAAAGTAAATCTATATCTTCTATAGTATATATAAGAAATTTCCACCTTTGTATTGACGATATCTCTTGAACCAGAAGGTCTAGAGACTTGAAATTTGGTAGGAATATTCCATGTGCCGAGTAGAGGTCAACGAATTTTTCGATATTCCGTCCGCAAAGGGGATTGCGGGGGCGTTAATTAAAAAAAATCACGTTTTCAAACTATAGCTCTTATAAGTATTAAACGTGGTCAGAATATTCTTTTTGGTATGTTAAAAATGACCAAGAACGGATTTTATTATATTCCACCCACAAAGGGAAGTGCTGGGGTATTAAAAATAAAAATAAAATAAACTTTTAATGTCGCATCCCGCCGCCTGTTTTAAACTACGTAACAGATTTTGATGGGATATGATTTTCATCCATAAACAGAATGATTCAAGGGAAAGGTATAAACGTATAATTATATTTATAATTCTTCTGGTCGTGTGTATGTAACTGAATTCCACCTAAACAGCTGGACCGATTTCGATGAAATTTTGTGTGTATGATTAAGTTGATTCGACGGTTTAGATTCACAATAGAGTCGGTAGGTGGCGCTGTTCACGAGATCCAGAAATGACCCGCACGAAGACGGGGCGAATCGCTAGTATACATATGTATGTAACTAATATGGCTTACCTATCTAAATTTTGTTTATTTTATTATAATAGATTTCAGCGGTTAGTGGGTCGCATTATTTGTAACATATTCATAAAAAATGCAATAAAAAAATTTGTATAGCACAGGCAAGACTACAAGCCAAGCTTGAGACCCGCATTTAAAGATTGTGTGTGAAATATTTCTAGCTATTCTTAGAATCTGAATAATTATTTGGAATAAACATGGCTCTAAAAATATAAAAATATCATTCATACAATAACAAATCTACCCAGAATAGTTTACGCTCGGAAATCGATCCCGGGGCCACTAATAGTGAGCTACACCACACAGGCCGTCATAAAATAAATTAATTTTTGGTTTCAAGTTGAAAACAACATGGTATGTCTATGTGAAATTTAAATAAGTACGAAGACAGCTGAAGTTTACGAAAGGCGTAGTGCCTCACAAGTTTGCTTGTCAAAAGCAGTTAAATGAAACCTGTACGGTCCGTTGTAGAAAACGTAAAAAAGCAGAAATGATTGAAAATTCTGTGTGAAAATGTAAGTGAGATGTTGCGTCTACTTCACACAAGTTTAGTTCTTACTAAACTTTTCGACTAATGCGACCCTTAGCTCTGTTGCAACATCCTTGATTTAGGTATCACATGATAATAATATTCCTCACGAACCTTCTTCTACTACCTTAATAAGTTAATGCTTACCTTGCTGGCATCGTCACTATTTTAATAAATATTGAGCTAGCGTGAATTCACTTTAGGTGAATTGTCACATTGACCTTTTTCATAGCCAACTTCCATGTTAAATTGTTAAAATTAACCCCCTGCAACAACTCTTACAAACTTTTTAAATTAGATAGGAAAAAAAAATTGCGGTAAAATACAGCGTGTTCAACCATTGCATACGTAGGTGAACGGCTGAGCAGTGAGCGACTTGAGAGATGACGTCACACCATGAGCGCGCGAAATCTCAGGAATTTCAAAAACCGCTCTTAACTTCTCGTAGTAATAACTTCGGTATAATTGCATGTTTTGACGTAACACAAAAAACTAGGCACATTCTAATTTTAATTTGGAATAACTGAATGTTTATTTAATGTTTTGTTAAAAAATGCTGGTATTACATTTTAATGGTCATAGTGGCGGCCTAAGAGAATCCAATACTCACAATATGATCCCGTAAGAGCGACAAATGGAAATGAAAGAGGAGATAGGCGGAAGCATTTTCTGTATAAAAACTCAACAAATAAACAAATACTCTGAGGTTGCCAACTCGCTTGCCAAGCGTGCAAAAGATGGCGGATATCGCCATGAAGAAATATAAGGAGAGGTCTATGTTTAGTCAGAGACTTTTGATAAGCTGTAATGAATGAAAACAATTAAAATTTATTTCATTATATCATGTATGTCAACTTCATAATTATTATCGTTATTAAATTAATAAATTAGTGTTTTGTCTTTTTGTGTTATTGCCTTCATCTGCAACCAAGATTTGAATTGTCCTTAATTGTATAGAATAAAACCCCTAACCCAATCCTAACGTAATTCGAAAAGCTCACAATTTTCAACTTATAAGGCTGTTAATTAATCTCGTTAATTGCAAGCGAAATGCATTTCGTATTAAAGGTTTTATCTACTGCTAATATTCTGAACTCAACCTAAGAACAAGTTACAATATTCCATTGAAAATGTAAATTCACGTTGGTTTAAAACAAAGGAAGAAGATAGTAAAACTAACTATAAATCCGAACCACAATTCCAGTTTTCCAGGTTTTGGGAAATTTTATCTTAATACACATTCCGTTAAGTTGGTTATTGCCTAAGCTTTGAAAATTAAAACAGGGTCTCTTGGGTTGAGCATAAATTATCTGAAGTTTAAACGAAAATCGCGAGATAAAGTGGAAAAACCAACATGTAGTTTTATACAATCTACGCAAATAGTAATTTTCGATAAATCTTTTAGTTAATTCATGCCATCTTATTACCATATATAGCCTATAATTAGTCTTCCGTTTAAACTAGTCCGTTTCAATTAAGAAGTCTCGTGGGAAATATTGGGACTAAAATTAAAGGATGGAATTCGAAAGTAAGTGTAAAATTTCGAGAAGACTGTGCTGCTGCTTTAGGAACTTCTTTCGTGACAAAGGCTCTTCTTGAAGCCCGGGACTATCAATAAACTACGTTTCGTAATAAAACTGATTCCAAAAGAAGAAAAAGTTAGAATGGCAGCAGTAAGAAACAATTTTTCAAAGGGTTCTCATTTCGTCAGAATATTTAATTTAGCTATAATTCTTTACCGCTTTGTCCGATTGCAATGATTCTTTAACAAAATAAATAATATATTATATGATATAATATAACGATTCCCAACGAGCCACAAACATTGGTTTCTGAACGAGCAACGCGCCTCCCGCCAACCCAGCGAGGGAGGATCTGCAACGCCTCGCCGCCGCCGCCGCATTCGCTTTCTGATTCAGCCGTTGACAGTAGCCAGTGCTTAAGTTGATGATTTTCCGCTTCTCCACTGCATGCGTATTAGTCCAGCATGAAGTAAGCGTGCAACATCCCTTACTTAATTTGAAAAGTTTTTGCTTTTTATCAGGAAATAAAAGATTTGGTAGAGCCACGCTGCAGCTATATTATGGTTGTAGCACGAATGGGTCTGCCCCACTGGGGTAGGACCATACTCTCGCAGAATACCAGCGTAAAAAAGGAACTTAGAACCGAAGAACGCTTTTACTCGAAACAAGGCATTACTTAGTCCTCAGGAAGGGGTGACTACGCATCTGCATTTTAATTCTTAATTGAGGATAAATATAGACAGCATCCACTTACCATAAGGTGGGCTGTGTGCTCGTTTGTCACCCTTATTCTAAATAAAATCTAAATGAAAATGTACCTGATGAAAAATTTAATTCCTTACCATACCTTTCATATTATCTAAAAACATTATAATATGGTTATTGCTTAAAAAAACGGGGAAAACTCGATGTCAAAGTTTTTTCTCGGCGATCAAATTGTATTTTTTTTTATTTCAATTAATATAAAATATTTTAAAAATACATTCGATTAAGAATTAAATTGAGTATATGTGACATATTTTTTCTAATTATATACTATTTTAAGAAGTCAATCTAATTTCGCGCGTCAAAATCGTATCTTAATTACAATATTTTGTCCGACCTAGCCATAATTTATACGTGGTAGAGCCATGCTGCAACTATATTAGTAGTATAGTTTTAGCACGAATGGGTCGGCTCGACTGGGAAGGACCACGCTCTCACAGAATACCAACGTAAAATAGCAGCTTAACACTGCTGTGTTTCGTATGGTGAGTAGAGAACCGGAGACCCTTTTACTGAAAAGAGGCATTCCATCTTAGTCCTCACGGGTGACAACGCATCTGCATTTTGATTCTTTATTGAGGATAGATGTAGATGTCTATGGGTCACAGCAACCACTTACCACCACGTGGACTGTGTTCGTTTGTCACCCTATCCTATAAAAAAACCCTTTTGTATATGTACATGGTTCTGTTTACTCATAATATTATACTTGATTTATCCTCTTGGATTTCTATTTTACATAAGAAATCAAAACAAGTTTTGACTACACAGGAGACACCTCAGGGGTTATTACTTTTAATTTTTTTAAAGATCTGATGATGATCTGATGATCTTGTTGATTTTATCATTATCCATAATAAAATCAACAAGCTCTTCAATTTGAAAGACACCTGTACGTCATAATATGGGCGAAAAATTATTTGCCACGTCAACCAATTACGATGATTTTATTATTATTATTTATTTGAAGTCGAATTGTACATTTTTAACTCTTTAATATTATTTAAAAACACTTCTTACATCATAGCGATATTATTGCAGTCCATTGTCTTATATCTAGACACCTGGCAGTGTATCAGCCGAGATCGGAGAAGAAAAAGTCGCACAAAAAACGCACCGGCACGGATTATATTTTACACGAAACTTTCCGAGCCACTTTCGAACCTCTCGTAACTCAAATCTATTAGACCTACAAATATAGAGTTAAAAATTGGGATTTATTGATTAACTGGTACACTGACTCAATCATCAAAACCTAAGCCACTTTTAGTGGACTTAGAAACGTAAAATTTGGCACCAAGCATTTATAGATAAATGTTTAAATATGGATTTCTCTCAATGCAAGGAGGACTTTTCATAATGCCTTAAACTTTCATAGCTTGGCGATACCCCCTGCCGCCAATCAGTGTATATTAAAGAAACATACATAATATATAAACACTCACGCCTGTCACCCAGAGGGGTATGCAGAAAGTACGCATACACGCTCGGCGGTTAAGGGTACTATTAATTTGGCTCATTTTCAATACATCGCCAATTTGTCCGACAAACTTTCGTCTAGGGCGTCCCTTTCCGACTCTGCCGTTCACTTCTGCAACATAGATTTGCTTTGTCACTCCATGTTCGTTCATTATTTTACATGACCAAACCACCGAAGCAATCATCTTACAAACCACACTTTTCTCTTATCACACTATTTTTCACCCTGTCATTCATATTCAGCCCTTACATACTCCTTAATGACCGCATTTCTACAGCATTTATTCTACTCTCATGCTTCTTCTGCCAGACCCAACTTCCACTACCATACATTAAAGTAGGGACTAACACAGCATTATGAATTGCCATACGTGCCTTTTTTAACACATTCTGACTTTCCACAATAGAGCGTAGAGCCCCATTTACTCTATTTCCTGCATTCACGTGTCATTCTATATCCTTATCATATCTACCATCCCTGCTTAATACACATCCCAAAAACACAAACTCATCTAATTGCTCAACCAACTCCTCTTCTATTCTTATTTCACATATCGTTTTACTTTATTCTCTTTCAAAAACCATCACTTTCGTCTCACTTCCATTCAATTTTCTTTCATTCCCCTTTCTTTTAATGACATGTCCATTAATGTAACCATCATTTGCAACTCGGCCGCCGACGACGCAAATATGGCTTGATCATCGGCGTACAAAAGGCGTTTGATGATTAACTCACCAATTATTAACCTACATTCTTCAACTTTCAAAATTTCCGAACAACTATCCATAATTAATTAGCTGTGTCTAACCGAGTTGTTGAGCTACTGCAGAGTCTACTTCACCTGAGAATTCCTTGTTTAGAGGCAAAACACGTGTCGTATTATCCACGGTGGTGTGTCTTTCCTAGTGTAGTGGCGTTGGGAGTAATATTGTTGGGGTTAGTTGTAACGAAGTGTGGTGCACACAATTGAGGGAGGCTCGCATCCTCCTGCGCTCTTCAAACTAGATAAGACACATCATCTAATTTTTATGACGCGGATCTTAGCTAATTAATTTTTAACATCTTGAATATAATTAATTACCGCAAACTTACGCCTGGTTCTATTTCTTTTCTGTGATTTTTTTTTATAGAATAAGGGTGACAAACGAGCACACAATCCACCTGATAATTAGTCGATGCTGTGGCACATAGACATTTACATTTATCCTAGATTAAGAATCAAAATGCAGATGCGTTGTCACCACTAAGGACTAAGATAGAATGCCTCTTTTCCAGTAAAAAGGTCTCTTAAAGTGCCGTAAGCTGCCTTTTTACTCTGATATTCTGTGAAAGATAAGCCGATCCATTCGTGCTACAACTAATATAGCTGCAGCGTGCTTCTACCACGTGTATATTATCTATCTAGCAATCTATGGTTATACCGCCATCTATCGGAAGCTAAACATTTTTGGTGATATGTCTCAGTCACCTCTTACAACATACGGGTTGAGATGGGGTGGTTGAATTATTTTAAACTGCAATCACACAGTAAAAAATTTGCAAATCTTGCATTTATTGTACAATATTCATCATCATCATTACAGCCCTTCACAAGTCCACTGCTGAACGTAGGCCTCCCCCAAGGAATGCCACAAAGCACGGTCCTGAGCCACCTGCATCCATCGACTTCCTGCATGTATTACGAGGTCGTCACTCCATCTAGTGGCGGGACGCCCTACACTTCGTCCACCGGTACGAGGCCGCCACTCGAGAACCTTTTTTCCCCATCGGTTGTCGGTTCTTCGAGCTATATGGCCGGCCCATTGCCACTTCAGGTTACTAATCCGTTGAGCTATGTCGGTCACTCTAGTTCTACTGCGGATATCCTCATTTCTAAGTTTATCACGCAGAGAAACTCCGAGCATAGCCCTCTCCATAGCTCGCTGAGCGACCTTGAGCTTCCTCATCCGGCCAGTAGTGAAGGACCACGTCTCAGTTCCATAGGTCATCACTGGCAACACGCGCTGGTTGTAAAGTCTCGTTTTCAAGTTTTGTGGTATACCTGACGCGAAGATGTGCCGTAATTTCCCGAACGCTAGTCGAAGTTGGACTTACCTAGTCGGACTATTTGCCCCAGGTAAACATATTCGTCATCAACTTCGAGCTTAGTGCTACCAACAACTACCGGCATAGGTGTGACATGGACATTAAACATAATCTTTGTTTTGTCCATGTTCATCTTAAGACCTATCCGCTGGGAGACACTATTGAGGTCATTGATCATAGTGCTTAGGTCCTCCATTGATTCTGCCATAAGGACTATATCGTCGGCAAATTGAATGTGAGTGATGTATTCGCCATAGATGTTAATACCGTATCCTTTCCAGTCCAGTAGCTTGAAAACATCTTCCAATGCAGCGGTGAAGAGTTTCGGGGATGTAACGTCACCCTGTCTTACACGTCTCTGCATTTGGATAGGATTCGTACTCTGATTCTGTACTCAGATAGCCATCGTAGCCCTACTGTACAAACACTTCAGCACTTCGATATACCGACAGTCAACTTAGCACCGCTGAGGGGACTGTAGCACCGTCCAAATTTCGACGGAATCAAAGGCTTTCTCATCGTCCAAATACGCAAGGCAAAGTGGCAGATTGCACTTCGGTCTTCTGCACAATTTGCCGAAGCTTGTTCGTGAGGCTGAAGTCATCAAATCTGCGTGCGAGACGATTCGTCATGACTCTCGAAAACAGCTCGTAGACGTGGCTCAGAAGAGAAATCGGTCTATAGTTCTTCAAGAGAGTGTTGTCGCCTTTCTCGAAGAACAAGACCACCGCACTTCTGCTGCACGCCTCTGGATTAGTTCCACCATGGAGGACGGAATTCAAGAGCTTCTGAAGAACTTCAGGTACGGTTTTCCAACCGCATTCAGAAGCTACGCTGAAATTCCATCCTCGCCTGGGACCTTGCTGTTTTTAAGGTGCTGGAGAGCCATTCTAATCTCGGTCAGACTGACCTCCGGGATATCGTTGGATCGGTGTCGAATAAGACTTGCTCTTGGATTGTTGCTCACACCTGCGTGTGGCTCCAACGATGACGTGTATAGCTGCTCATAGAACCTCTCAACCTCACTAAAATCTCAGGTGTCCCGGAAACGATGCTGCCACACTCGGTCTTCAGCTTTGACAGTTGGCTCTTTCTGGCAGAAAGATCTCTGGCAAAGACTTTGGTGCCTTGGTTCCGCTCGATCGCTTCTTTAATACAAGCTGTATTGAAGTTGCGTAAGTCCCGCCGCATGCATTTGGAGATTTGCCTGTATGCTGTCAAATCTGTTGAAGACTGCAGCTTTATTTCCCGTCTAACAACCATGAGATGAAGAGTGTGATCGGATAGTTTTTGTGTTCTTCTGCGGCGGGTCTTGCAGAACTTAGCTCCGATCGCATGGACAGTTTCCACGAGCTTATCATTTATTATAACGGTTTTGTAACTCGAGCTGAAAGGTTTCGGGACTTTGGACACGAGGGGGACGGAGCGTTGACTTCATTAGACGAGAACTCTCCAACTTAACGTTTAGGTTCAGTGTGCCTCTAACCATTCGGTGATCGCTGCCGGTTTTCACCCTCGCGATCACTGAGACATCACTGAACCGTTGTCGTCTGGTCGTCATAATGAAGTCAATCTCATTTTTTGTCGAACCGTCGGGGCTCGACCAGGTCCACTTCCTGTGGGGCCGCTTCTGGAAGAAAGAGTTCATCATAAAGAGTCCCTCTTTCTCCATGAAGTCAGCCAGCTGCTGGCCCCTTGGGTACTGTTGCCCTATTCCGAATTTCCCTACTTTCAGCTCACCGTTCTCTCTTGTGCCTAGTTTTGCGTTGAAGTCTCCCATTAAAACCGTATAGTGGGTTTTGGAGGAATGCATGGCTCTAGAGATATCGTCATACATTTCCTCCACCTCCTCATCGGGGTGTGCCGAGGTTGGTACGTAAAACTGTATGACCTTCAGCGAATACCGTTTGGTGATTCTGAGTATAAGGTACGCAACCCTCGTCAACACACTCCCAATCTTTACAACGTTGTTAACGAGAGACTTGTGGACGATAAATCCAACAACTCCTTGGGACAGATGGTCGCACTCCTGGTGATAAAACATGTTGCCGGATCGAGGATTACCGTGTCCTCCCCCTCTCTTCGGACCTCGGATAGTCCTATTATATTCCAGCGTAACTTATCTATCTCTTCTTCCAGCTCCAGGATCTTCTCGTCAGTCCTCAGGGTGCGTGCGTTATAAGTTGCCAGGTCGAGTCGTCGTAGGTGGCAACCGAACCTCCACCGGAGATTCATAGCACCCCCTGCCCCGCCGTTACCGTGGTCGCCACCGTAGCCAGGAATAGCGGGGCCGCCTGGGACTGGGGGCCGTCTCTTCGTAACTTTATTCATTGGGGGGGTATATTGCCATAGTTGCCACGCTTGGTGAGCAGGTTGGCAACCGCAGTTTTTTATTGTGATATTGCTGTTATCATTAAGATGCTGCTGCCCATCTCCTGCCTGTTTCACACTGTCGCCTCTTACGACACCCACGGGAAGATATGGGGTAGTGGATATTCTTAACCACCACTACACGGCACAAAATAATGTAGTTTAGTAATTCTCTATTTTTTTTATAGGCTGTATGTATAGATTTCTGCTGTATTACCTGTATTTCTGTGTAACCTTGTTTTTAATTTTAATTTGTTTGCTTTTTGAAGAATTATCACCTTAAACCGCTTGTATAATGTTAACTAAGCTAGAAAATTGACTGAGATAAGTCACCATAAATTTTTTAGCTTTCGCTACTGGTATAATCATATATTGCCAGATATATAAGTTTTTAGATTATTTGACTCAGGCGTTACTTTGCGGAAATCCATTATAATAAAGATGTTAAAAAATAATAATCTAATATCCGCGTGATAAAATAAAAGGATGCGTCTTATCCAGTTTGATTTATCCGAATTTTAATTGCTCTGTGGTAAAAGCTATATGTTTTATTTCTAATCCTTCAATCCTCAACAAACTTCCACCATCCGTCGCCTTTCTAATCCTTCTAGTAGTAAAGACTAAAATTTAGAAGCTAGTTTATAAATGCGTGGTCAAATTAATTACAACATTCTGGAGCGGCTAAGATAACTTTAAATGTAATCATTTTTTTTCCACGCTTAGAAACCAATTACTCACTGTAATCTATTTAGAAATAAAATTCAGTATTTTTTGGGCCGGACAAATATACCGTGTCTTTTAACTTTAAATAACAATGAGGTATTATCAGCAAAGATAACTATGTCAGACCAGACAATGTGCCATATATGGAAGATCATTTATGTAGACCAAGAACAAAAAAGGGCCTAGTATAGATCCCTGAGGGAAACTCACTTTTATCACATGCCCCGATGACACTACATTGTTGATAGCAACCCTTTGCTCTCGGTTTGAAAGATTAAACGATAGGAGATTAAAAAGCGCGTCATTATAAATGACGTAGTTTTAAGATTATGATTGATACAATAAAACTTTTTAAATTTACATATTTTAAGAACGATAATACAAATTTATAATTTGTATGTTTTTGTGTACTTTATTGAATTGTGCCAAAATAAAGAGTCTTTTTCTTTCTTTCAAGTGTACACGCAAAACCAATGGCACTTTTACCCGTATCCGACCCGTATAACGCTTACGTGAGAAGAACAGTGGTAGTACTACCACTGTTCTTCTCACGTTCTTAAATACCCAATAAATTCTAGAGGATTTATTGGGTATTTAAGACACAGGTTACTCGAGTGACTGTCTGCAGGCGAGAAACACCCTGCTGACACCCGGATGGGGCTCCGTGGGCCGAACAATATGGGGAAATCCAATCTATACTTTATTATATAATATAATAAAGCGGAAGAGTTTCTAGTTTGTTTAAACACGCTAACCTCTAGAACTACCAGTCCGATTTCATTTTTTTTGTGTATTATAGCCAGATTCATGAGAAAAAGCATAGACTGTTTATCATTAGGCTACATCTTTCAGCTTGCCTTACATATTGATTTTTGTTAAACAAAACAGAAGAAAAAAGCACTCCCGAAATGATACATCCGCGTGCTCTGTCGTAGTAGTTAGTGATAAGTATATACAATGTAACCATCTAAAAAAAGTACCCGATACCATATGCCTATTTCTTACGCATAAGCCACAATAAGGTATTTTGTGACAAAAAATTATTGAAAATTAAAAAGTGATTTATAAGCGTTATTTATTATGTATTAGGCATGGTATATTAATCAAGACAATTTTATGAAGATAGACTTTTCTCTTTATAGCATGTTATTTTGGGCGCATAATTTAAGAGATAATGAAAAATTAAAATAATTCAGCACTCATCTCGGCGCACGAATGACGCATAAACCCTAGCCGCCCGATGAGAACCGTGAGAAACCAGCAGTGAACGCTAGGAGCCAGGTGTCATGTCATGTCGCGCGGCTCAGACACGTGATATACACGGGTGAAATCGCGGGGCACAGCTAGTGAAATATAAAAGTATAAAGTAGGTCTTCTCTGAAATCTGAGAGGGTAATGAAGTAATTAGTCCGCCGCACGAGAGCGTGTTAGCGGACTTACATTCTTCGATTGTTTTTATTCCTCAGACATGGAGATTTCTTCACGATGTTTTTGTTCATCGTCAAGCGTGTAGTGTATCAATTACTATAATTGCAATACTGCAATTAACAATTTCATTGATGCCGACAGGGATCGCGTATTCTGTTATTTACGATAAGCGGTTAGCTCCTGATCTACCCAATCTATTCAAAAAAGCTGAACCTATTTTTCAGAAACTGACTATTTTTAGGCTCATTAACGCAAATATTCAGCGTGGTGAACTTTCAAGTATAATTTGCTAGCTAGTTAGTTTAAAACTGTTGTGACAAACATACTTACAGTCCTCCTGATGGTTAGTGGCTACTAAAACTCTTGAACAGTGCAACCAACTTTAAACGAAGAAGCTTTCTTCGTTTAAAGTTGGTTGCAGATGCGTTATAACCTCTAAGGAGCAAGATGTAATGCCTCTTAGCCTGCAATTACACTTGCTCTCAATACCCTTCAGAGTGCATACTATGCTCAATTAGACAACACTAATTGAGCGTAGTATGTACTTAAGCTTAGTTAGTTCTTCTTCGTGAGCTCGAGGAACTCGACCACTGTACATGGCAAAACCTATCCCTTTGCGGAAAGGATTTGTCTTTATCGCGACTTTTGGCAGGTATATTGATGATCTTGCCGCTATGATTTATTTTTATAATTATTTTTATTGATTATATTATTGTTTCAAGAAAATGTATGTAATATACGAGTACATAACATTGAAAGTAAGTTTTTGTGGCATATTCAAAAATAAAACAAAAAAATAAAGCTCTTAATTTATATTTTAGGAAATAAAAATCCCGAATTCCGGTTAATCGAACCCCACGAGAATTTATAAAGTATTTATCCCCGAGTTGTTAACAATAGAGCGTTGCTGGTGATTCCTTAGGGTATCCCCTGTCGCCCGAACTATTGAAACGCAGAACCAAATCCGCCGAGTTTTGGCCACCGGACTTGGCTTTATTGAAATGTCTAAAAGACATTATGCCGTGTACAGACTTACGCAACGTAACATGAAATGAAAGAATTTGCCGTCCACGTTAGTGCAAAGTATCATGCAATGTAACACACTTTATAACAAATTTTCATAGTCTGGACGCCTTGCGCGCGCGAACTGTACATTTCATGCGCACGCTATAAGCATTTCAAGTCGCGCGCGAAGCGATCCGTGATTTGTCAGTTTTTCGAACGAACATAAAGGGGCGCGCAATGTGCTCAGAGTTTCGTGTAACCTCTACTTGTGGCTCAGCGCACCAGTGCGGATAGGTTGTGTTGAGACGCGCGCGAACTCGAATTGAACACGTGCTAAAATCTCATGTCAGGTATTAATTCTGCACCAGTTCTCTCTCTGTACAACTATGTACGCCACCAACGTCGTGGTCTTCGGCGTTTTTTTAAGACTTCAGACCTCAGAGTCAGCAATTGGTGGTCACACTCCATTCTTTTCGCATGTTCTCAGCAGACTGACGCTATGTTCGCGCGCACGCCGGTAATAGATGCGAGTAGGTACATGTTACACACTAATGAAATGCTCCTTTCACGTTTCATTGCATGTTTCTTTCATAGTCTTTACGCGACATTACATTATGTAAAATAATTAAATAAGTGTGACAATCATTTATTGATACACAATAAAGCATGTTCAAATAAGTGCGTGAAAATGTTATTTATCTATTTCACCTAGAATTTTTAGGACACAATAATAAAAATAATAACTATATACATAGATATAAATAAAATTAAAGTGTCTGCCTGTAAAATCGAAATTACTGGCTTCTGGTAAGATCGGAGGGTTATTTGTATGCTACTATGGCTAATAACTATTTCTAAAATTTTTGCCCGTCTATCCGGGCTAATGTTCAGGAATTAAGCCATTTGTGATGAAACTTCACGAACAGGTAGAAAGCAATGCTAGGAGAGATCTAGGTTATATTATAACCTAAAAATATGCGAGGTTCGTCGCAAAATCGAAAAACTAATAAATCAAATGGTTTTTGATGATTCTGTCATAAACTTTGTGAGCTACAAAATTTTGGAACACAACAAAAGTCCTCGAACTGTATACACTACCTTTTGAGCCTTTGATGCAAAATCGATATTTTATTTCAACACCATTTTACATTAAAATTATAAGTGTTGAAAGATAAGATAATGAGACCTTTTTACGTAAAATTAATAGGTCTTCCATTTTTATTTAAAGAATTTCCCACACGTACACAGATATCGATATAATAGGGAATGTCGATATATATAGTTACAATCAAAATCTTTACCAAAAAACCGTATCTGACAAAACTTTTCAAGTTTTACTTAAATCCTGGCAGAGTCGCTATGTCACGTAAAATGTGCTAATGAGAGACGCATGTCTGGTTAGATGCTTTGATGTGGACTACGTTGCAGCGAGTTATTTTCTTAAAAAATGGAATGGTTTTTCACTCATTAAATTGGTTAAATATCGATTAATGCATCCGGCAGACGCAAAATCATCTAATTTATGACAGCAACTTATTCGTACATAAATTTAAAAAAGACATTACATTGCACATCATGGGAAATGGCTTCCTCAACTCATTGTATTTAAATAACTAAGGCTATAAAAGCGTTATCAGTTATCACCCATGAGGAATTTGAAGAAATGCATCATAATATAATAAAGAAATACATACATTTTTACGTGGTAGAGCCATGCTGCAGCTATATTAATAGTATAGTTGTAGCACGAATGGGTCGGCTCGACCGGGGAAGGACCACGCTCTCACAGAATACCAGCGTAAAATAGCAGCTTAATGCTGCTGTGTTTCGTATGGTGAGTGTAGAGAACCGGAGACCCTTTTTACTGGAAAAGAGGCATTCTATCTTAGTCCTCACGGCTGACAACGCATCTGCATTTAAATTCGCAAACGAAGGATAGATGTAGATGTCTTTGGGCCATAGCAACCACTTACCATCAGGTGGACTGTGTGTGCTCGTTTGTCACCCTTATTCTATAAAAAAAGGCTTGTGCCCAGCAGTGAGACATATTGAGGTTTACTTTACTATCTTAACATATACAAAAGTAGTGAACCAAGTTTCTTAATCTGTAACATAACCCATTTGAGCGCTTTCAATGTTAGCAAAAGCAAAATACAAGATTCTATGCAAAACTCGTAAAGATAAAAATAATTTCCGTACACAGGAAAAATTCACCCTATATTCATGCATTGAATTAGAAGCCTGCTAAGAAAAAGTCACATGAGCATATACGTGCAACGGTACTGTATTATCATAACAATGCTAAACTCAAATCTTTATGAGACGACTGAAGTCGGAGTCTCGTTCTGGTCGTTCCATGAACGACTTCGTCGGCTTAATGTTGCAACTCGGCCCCAGGATGATAGCAGTATTTGTGCTGTTGGAAACTTTATATGATATTGCAGGGAATTGCGCAGATTATTAGGTAATAAATAGCCACTAGTGTAAAAACTATTTACTTCTATGTTGCTGAACTCAGACAAAATTCAATATTAACAATATATTGTCGCGTTATGCAACTTTCAAAATGATTTTATTACTATAATATAAATCGTCTTTAAAAATTCTTCTTCGTTATGAGCTAGTATTTTTTATAGAATAAGGGCGAAAAGCGAGCACACAGTCCACCTGATGGAAAGTGGATGCTGTAGACAATAAAAATCTACATACGAGTGTATCCTCGATTAAAAATCAAAATCCCCGCCGGCACCAATGAAATTGATTATTGCAATTTTAAGTGCTGATTTACCACGTGCTAGTTGGTGAAGGAAAACATCGTGAGGAAACCTAGATGTCTGAGAAATGAGAAAAAAAAGTATTTCGAAGACATGTGAAGTTCACCAACACGCATTGGGGCAGAGTGGCGGGTACTTCCTTGCCCTAAAACCCTCTCAGATATGAGAGGAGGCCTGTGCCCAGCAGTGGGACGTATATAGGCCGTAACTTTAATTTTTTACTTTAAACTACTTACTTAACTACTTTTTTAAAAACTTTAACTTTAAAAAGCAAAATTGAGATGAGTTGTCAAGATTACTAAGAAGGAATGCCTCGTTTCCAGTGAAAAGGATCTCCGGTTCTCTACACCCACTATACGAAAACACAGCAGCATTCTGCAGTAAGAAAGTAGAGAGACACGCTCAATGTAAAACCTGTAATATTTAGTTACATTAAAAGCCGTGGTAGCTCAGGGGCTAAGCGCTCGCTGTATATTTCACAGTGCGCGAGCAACCCGGGTTTGATCTTCGCCGGCACCGATGAAATTGTTAATTGCAATTTTAAGTGCTGATTTACTCTACGTGCTCGGCGGTGAAATACGCATTGGGGCAGCGCGACGAACATTTCCTTATACAAAAATCAGAAATGAAAGGAGACCTGGCCCAGCAGTGGGATGTATATAGGCTGTAACTTTAACTTTAAACCTTTATATTAAAAACTTCATGCCCTATTTTTTCACATTTACGTACGTTTTTTTTTTACGTTTTTCACATTTTCATAATCTATTAAAGGAAAAGAACTTAAAAAACGGTTTACAAATGGCGAAGATATTGTTTATCATACGTACAAAATTACAGTTGAATTCAGAACTTTTTGAAATCGGCTACAAAGGCAGTGAAATAAAAATTAAATTTGACGTTTCAACACAAAGCTCATTTTTTTACGTTTACGTTCTACTAGTTTATAAAAATAATAACGTCCTCCTGATCGAATTTCAGTCACGGCGGTCTCAATGGCGACTAGTCACCTGTTCAGAACAGGATAATTGTACACGAGTACGTGCGCAAACACGGGTGCACTCTATATTCACTCACTCTTATAGTCCGATGGGACAGCAATCCGGTGAGACCGGAGAAGGACCAGGCGCAAGACCAACGACTTAACGAGCATTCCAAGAAACGGGGTCCAAAACACGCTAAAAAAGTTGTTTAACTAAAATACAAGAAAAATATTTAAAACAATTGTTAATTTAACTATTAAGTAATTAGTCTATGTCTAATAAAGAAACAGCGCCAAATTAATTGTTAATTTTTCTTTTTTTTCTTTTCCTGCATTACTTGAAGTTTTGTAATGATTCAGATTTTCTTCAATTCTATTTCTAATATTTGTCCATTTTTACAACTAGTAACAGGGCATAAGCAAACGGCATGACACCGGGCTGCTACCGAGAAAATCTTAATACAAAAACTCAATAACTAATTTAGACTCGACCCGGGATTGGAAACCGGAACCTCATGATCAGCAGTAGCGCTTACGACCACTAGTCCAACGAGGCAGTCAAATTATTATATATTTAAATTATGAGTTTGACATAAACGACCGCAATATGTAGTATTTATTTTAGTGATGACATTTGTGAATTAGAGCGAAAAGTGTGGAGCGGCCGTGATGCTAATTGCAACGTGATTATAGCGTCAGGTTAAATGTGATCTAAGAAAATATACTCCACTCTGCATATTTCTAGTCAGGTAGTCAATTTAGAAAAATCCATTCCAATTTATCATTTAATATTTTTTTATATTAAAAGGGTGACAAAAGAGCACACAATCCACTTAATGCTCTATTGATGCTGTGGCCCATAGAAATGTACAACTATCCTCGATTATAATTAAAAGAAGATGCGTTGGCACTTCTGAGGACTAAGATGGAATAAGTTGACTGGTAGAAAACGTCATATGGCGTTAAATCCGCCTTTGTACATTTTTGTGTATCGAAGTTTAAATAAATGAAATAAATAAATGCCGCGTTTCCAGTAAATAGAGCCTCAGGCTTTCTACTCTTACCGTACGAAACACAGCATTAAGCTGCAACTCTACGCAGGTATTCTGTGAAAGCGTCATTTTTTCCCGGTCGAAGCGACCTATAAGTGTAACAACCTATAGCTTTAGCATGGCTTTACAACGATAATATTAAGATTCAAAATAATACATTATTTCAAAGAAACTTTCAAAATAACTTATTAATAAAGCTCATACACGAAAGTATTTTTTTAATACGTATATCCCCATATAACCTCCTCATTATCTCAGCAGTAAAGTGAAAATAAAATTACAGCCTAAATATGTTTTACTACTGAGCACATATTTTTAGGCATGTTTGCTGACTTAACAGTCATTGAAACATTTTTTTCAAATTTCTTTGACATGCAGATTACCTCACGACGTTTTCCGACGAACACCGCCGAGTACGTAGTAAATTTGCGCTTAAAATAGCAATAAACAATTTATTTGGAATCGACGGCGTTCAAACCTGGGTTGCGCACGTTCTGTTAAATTTACAACAAGCGCTTAGCCCATGAACTACCACGGCTCTTTAGAATAAGAGTAGTAGTTGTAAATCAAAAGAATTTACTACTACTAACTATTTACTTTACTAACTATTCTAAGGATGTTAAAATTAATTAGCTAAGATCTGCGTAATAAAAAAAAAGTGTCTTACCTAGTTTGAAGAGCACCTCCTGCCCTCCCCAATTAAGTGCTCTTCAAACTAGGTAAGACACATCATTTCATTTTGGTTAATTTTTAACAACTTTAATTCAATGGATTTCCGCAAAGTAACGCCTGATGTTGTTAAGTATCTTCAATCTATCTTTCATAATAATATGAGTATGTATTTGCGCCATTTAGAAGAGATATTCAGTCCGTGGGATCCACAATGAATAGTTTCTAAAAAAACTATATCCGCGACTGCTCATCGCCGCTGAAGACAAAGAAACTGGTTTTTTCTCACCCAAAGGTTTAGTACAGCCATTTAGGAAGGAAACTCAGCCAACGTTCTTCGCACTATACCGCGAAATGTAGGGCTACATGAACGTTAAAATGTTTATCTTTTTAAAGCACTGTATTAACATAACATTTATTTAAAACACTGCTATTATTTGGATTTTAATAATGATAAATTCCAGATAAGCGTATATTTGTTTTCTTCAATCTTCAAAGGAATTGTTACAGTTTTTAGTTATTTTTTTTACATTCCAAGAATTTACCAAGTTAGGTACTTAACATTTCTTGATTTGTCTAATCACTTAGCGCCAACTGTGAGTTGGTGAGCTCAATGTTACCTTCCACTAATCACAGGTGCTAACGATGCTGCTTCCTATAACAGTTCTCTCAGGCGTTTGAGGTTGACATATTTATGTAGATTTTTCAAGATTATTGTAGAAATAAAAGAAAGAAAGAAAGAAATACAGTCTATTGTTACGACAATAGACTGTATTTCTTTCACAAAATACAGTCTATTGTTATTGTAGACAATAATATAAAAACTTATAACTTAAAAATATGTGAATATAATAGTTTTATTTTGTATGTCATAAGGTTTGCCAAGGTTTGCCATCACCCAGCAGAGTTGCGTTGAAACCCACAACGCTGATTTTCAGTGGTAGCATACCCTTGTAGAAAACACTCCGAGGCGTATAAAATAATGGCATTTCTTACGAAAAAAAATCAAACATTTTGATTTTTTTTCTTTGGAATGTATTCGACAAGGCATTATCATCGTTCTTCATTTCTCGATTAATCACTAGATCATTACTTCCTTCAGTCAACAGTCACCGCATGCATGTGCAGTTAGAAACTGGATCAAAAAATAGTGTATACCTATTTACTTTTACACTATTTTTTTAATAGAACAAGGGTGACTAGCGAGCATACAGTCCACCTATGATAAGTAGATGATATAACCCATAGACATCTACATCTATCCTTAATTAAGAACTTTATTAAACTAAGTTTGTTTAAAAAAGGTTATTATAATATTAAGGAATTTATGGATGATAATAACCCCTGGGAATGAGGTGATTTCCAATTTATTTTGTGTTGATTAATTGTGTAACATACATGATTGTAATATGTAATTTGAAAAGAATCTCGCTGGGTTTCTTGCTGGTTCTTACCTGGACAGAGGGTTTTTCCGAACCAATGGTAATTAAACAAAAGAGGGACTTTCAATAAGTATTATTTATAATCTACGTTGATTGAAAAGAAGAACAAAAGT
>JAGSMP010002525.1:0-21046 GCA_029286625.1 Parnassius orleans | reverse complement strand
ATGAGCTGATCGCTACCAAGCTATTTCCAATTTATTTTGTGTTGATTAATTGTGTAACATACATAATTGTAATATGTAATTTGAAAAGAATCTCGCTGGGTTTCTTGCTGGTTCTTACCTGGACAGAGGGTTTTTCCGAACCAATGGTAATTAAACAAAAGAGGGACTTTCAATAAGTATTATTTATAATCTACGTTGATTGAAAAGAAGAACAAAAGTGTAAAACGGCCCTCATGCTTTGGGTTCACCCAGGTTCCATGTGGTGTATCCCATTTTGAGCCAGTCGTCGATACGTGTTGTAAAATACTCGAACATTCGGCACTCTGCGATTCGGATAGCGCTCTTGATACATCCGTCGTGCTAATGATCCATTGCCATCTGCTCTACCATACATAAAGATGATATCCGCATATTCCTGATTCGAAAAAGTAGCCATAGTCACTTAATAATCAAGAAAAACAGCGTAAGAGCGCACTAAATGTCAACTCAGTACATCAAAATAGTCCAAAATCAACACGTGCAGGAGCACAAGGCTACGACTGGACACGGTGAACAAAGTTGTAAAGAACTAACGAGATCAACACTTGCGGGAGGCAGAAGGCTTCAACTGAACAAGGTTAAATTGTGTATCAACGCGATAACGTCCACTAAAAGGGCAGTAGTTATTTGACTAATGTTGTGGCTTCCTAGAGTTGCCACCTCAAAAATTTTCTTGTCACTAGATCCAGGTAAAATGTCGCCATATTTTGGAAATTCGGATTGAAAAAAACCACCAGTTCTCGCTATTTTTAATTAAAATTAGTTACTTTATGTAAAAAGTAATTTTAATAATATATATAAAAGATCTTATTTAGTAACAGTCAACAGTTTAAAAATAGTAACAGTCAATAGTTAAAAAAAATTGACATGATTAAAATTCAAGATATACAGGTTGGTCCAAACAGTGAGGTTATAAAATTTTTTGATTCCTTGATTTGATTAGGCTTAGGATTAGGCTGTTTAGGGTAAACATTTTCAAAAATAAAAAAAAATCATAACTCGAAAACTACAAAAATCGCGGAACATACATAGGGTATTTTCGGATACCAATAGGTGTGAGGAATCAAAAAAAATTTATAACCTCACTGTTTGGACCAGCCTGTAGAAATATTATATCTTCCATCATATCTTCATTATCCACAGACTTTTCTATACTTTTGCATATAACTTTTTTTTCTTGGCGGCAGTTCCATTCTTCCTTCTTCTTCTTCAGTTACAAGAAACAAACTATGCTATTCCTAAAAGTAGTAAAATTAAAACAAAAGAGTTAACAATGTTCAAAAATTAGAGAAACCAATTAAGCATTATTTTGTGTATTAATATAAAACTCTAGAAACTAATAAATATTATCTAAAACTAACTTCTCAATTAAATGATATATTGTAACAAAACTCACCTCAGTCCTAACTAGCAACATCTGGTGAGCGGAAGATTATTATATTATTCAAAGATATCTGACAATGTTTCACACCATGCGTCTACTTCATAGTTCACTGATTTTTTTTGCCTCAAAAACCATATCGAGTAGAGCACTCTCTCAGTCTCCTCTGATATCTCTACACAATTCGCTTACATACCTCAATTTCGCTACCTAAAATCGTTGTTATACTTTTAGCTAGACATCAAATTCATATTATTATTAACGTTACAATAACTACAGACATTGAATTATAAGATTAGTTTATATTCTAATTGATTCACTTTAGATTAAAATTTGTTAAAGTTACAGCCTATATACGTCCCACTGCTGGCACAGGCCTCCTCATTTCTGAGAGGGTTTTCAGGCCAAGGAAGTGTCCGCCGCGCTGCCCCAATGCGTGTTGGCGAACCACATGTCTTCGAAATATATTTTTTTCTTATTTCTCAGTCATGCAGGTTTCCTCACCATGTTTTCTTCACCGCCGAGCACGTGGTAAATAAGCACTTAAAATTGTAATTAACAATTTCATTGGTGCCAGTGAGGATCGAACCCGGCTTAGATTTTACACTTTAGAATCAATAACAAAAATGTAATTGAAAAAAATATGGACTGCCGTCCGTTGGTCAGTGCGTCGGTGAGTATTCTCGCTTAATAGAGTAAGCAATAGATTGAGATATACAATGTGTTAATTTTACACTTGATTAAACGAAATGTGCGGATACTAGATAAAAATTATCGGTAAAAAATCGATTTTTTAAAATGTAAACTATTTAAAAATAAAAGCATTTTAATTTATTTTTGTGAAATTCCCATCCTTCGGTTTTAAATTATTTTCTCTTTAAGTAAGTAAGTAAGTAAGTTGAAAGTTAGAAAGATTAACTAGCAATAAAAAATTAATCTACGATATCAAGCAGGAAATTTGTCAAAAAATAATAAGATAATTTATTTTGTTAAAAATACTTTTCTTTTAATTTTGGTCTGTAACTTCAAAACTAGTACGTTGAGATAACCTTTTAGCACGTTTTATTAAACTGCGTAGCTTACTGTACAAGTTCTCCAAAATAACATGCGTTCTATCTCTTTTCGTTGTTAAGATAATCACTAGAAATAAGGTAGGTAATCTGAGCACAAAATTCAAAAGTGATTTAATAATGATTTAATTGACAAAATTATGGAATAAAACAAAAAAAACCGTAGAAAAATGATTTAATTTATTAAATTTTCAAAATGACCACCATTTTCATCCATACATACAGTTGCACGTAATGCCACACTACGTACTGTTTACACACCGCAGCCATTATTTTTTGTAACAATTCTTCTCTTGTACTAATTGGAGTACTGTACACAATCTGTTTCATGTGGCCCCACAAAAAAATCTAGGGGGGTCATATCAGGGCTTCGTGCCGGCCACGCTACTGGTCCGCCTCGTCCAATCCATCTGTCTCCGTATCGTTCGTTTAAATAATCACGCACGATGGTGCTGAAGTGAGCTGGAGCGCCGTCATGCTGAAACCACATCCTCCTCTTTGTTTGTAGATCGACATCACTCATCAGGTCAGGTGACTCTTCTTGTAGAAATGTTAGGTAAGCTGGGCCTGTCAACCTTGACGGAAGAATAAATGGTCCGATTAAGTAATCACTTATCATTCCAGCCCAAACATTAATCGAAAATTCGATTTGAAAGGACGCTGGCCGAACTGCTAAGGATTTTTTCCACAAGTGAAGGTTTCGAAAATTTGGGATTCCAGTTCTGTTAAAATTTGCCTCATCGGTCCACAAAATACGGTCACAGAAGTTCGGGACTAATCGTCTTTGCCGCAATAGCCACGAACAGAAAACACTTCTTCCGACGTAATCTGGCTCGTGCAAATTCTGCACTCTTCGAAAATGAAAGTACAAACATTCTTTTCAAAATTTTCCACACTTGGACGTGATTAATCCCCAATTGAGTGCTATTCGTCGAGTACTAATTGTGGGGTCTTGGTACACCAAACGCAACACCTGTTCATCCACATCCACCGGTACAGTAGGAGCACGTTCACGATGTGGGCGATGCAGTCCATTTTCACTTAATTCTCGATGTACTGCTAAGAAAACCCTGTAGTCAACGGCAGGACTTGTCGGGAATCGCTGATGATACTCTCGAGAGGCGGCGCGAGCGTTGCCATCACAAAACCCGTAATGTAATGAATGTCAGCTACTTCACGAGCAGACAATGAGTCTATCGTAGAAGGCATAACGACGTAAAAATGGTGAGCGTATTCAATGTGCAAATTAGGTAACGTTACAAGATGAATTGTTTAAAATAGCTAAAGCTGCCTGCATGCCTTACGAGAACGAGACCCAAATCTCATTCAAACGACAATTCACTCTCTCACTCACTTGTTTCGCCTTTCATTGATCTATCTCTTTTTATGTTTACCTGCTATTGTTCGACCAGGGGTGTTCAAATTAGAGGTAGGTGCGGCGCATAAGCGCAAATCAACATACCGATGGCATTCTTTGATGATTATTATTTTAAAAACGAAAGAGATAGAACGCATGTTATTTTGGAGAACTTGTACAGTAAGCTACGTAGTTTAATAAAACATGCTAAAAAGGTTATCTCAACGTACTAGTTTTGAAGTTACAGACCTTAAATTAAAAGAAAAGTATTTTTTAACAAAAAATTATCTTATTATTTTTGACAAATTTCCTGCTTGATATCGTAGGTTTTTAATTTTTATTGCTAGTTAATTTTTCTAACTTTCAAATAAAACTACTTTGAAAAATACACCGTTTACTTAAAGAGAAAATAATTTAAAACCGAAGGATGGAATTTTACAAAAAAAAAAAAAATTAAAATGATTTTATTTTTAAATAGTTTTATAAAAAATTTTTTCGATTTTTACCGATAATTTTATCTAGTATCCGCACATTTCGTTTGATTAAGTGTAAAATTAACACACTGTATAGTATTAAATAAGATTCCATATATTCTAAGGAATGCGTAGATATATGGATGTAAAGGAGGCGAGAGAGGTGTGCCAGGATCGTGCCAAGTGGAAGTCCGTAGTCTCTGCCTACACCTCTGGGTGACAGGCGAGTGTTTATGTTATGTTATGTTATATTCTAAGGAGGATCCCTATTGATTTTTGTTATTGAACTCAACACCGTTTCAAAATTATTTATTTTTTTCATCAAAATTTCATTTAATTTTCCACTGTGCACTTTCGGATTTTCCAAACTATTGTTAAAACTAGCCACGTTTTCGTGGCAAATTCTAGATGTTAGTTTTTGGTTTCAACAATAGATGAAGCCTAAAGATGTATATGTAACTAATTCTATTTAGTAACAAATAATATTGTTACGAGCTTGAGGTTCGAGACAATTAAAAACTACCGAGTGAATTACCAAAATTGACACTAATTACACAACACTAATTACAACTCTAAACCACACTAATAACAAAACACAATTTTACTACAGATCGCTTAAGTTCGCAGTTGTATCGTTCGAAGTCTTCGCTGGTATCGCCAATTCAATCTGACTCGGTCGTGGTCTATACCGGCCTTATATAGCGCCTCAGATACTTTCCTGAACCTTCTACTGTAGAAACATCTAGAATGTTCGAGTACATATCGGTCCCGAAATTTCTAGAAGGATCTTGACTCTCCCAGTTCTGCTACTCGATACTAGAAGGCGCTAGTGGTAACTAGTGTTGCCATGTACAAGACATTAATAGTGGCGCGCAACACATTCTCCTCCTAAGACATGCTCGTCCCGAGCATTATTATTATAATAACGCGTCAGTCGATCCACATGGACGATCGTAGAGCACCTCTTGCACCTTTCTGTATCCGGTTGGTTACGTCATTGATCCTTGTCACAATCCGGTACGGTCCGTCCCATTTAGCTTGAAGCTTAGAGATTTCCCTTTGCTGGCGAATTGGATTGTAACCACACTAGTGAACCTTCGTCAAACCCTTTGTTGTTCATTTGCAGTCATACCGTGTTTTCATCTTTTCAGACGTTTGCTGGCCCGATTGTCTGACGTGCTCATAAATGTCATTCATTTTGTTCCGCAAGTCATTTGCATAATCGGTTTATACCTGGGGGCATCAGGTGGTATTCCGGTGATCAGGTCTGCAGGCAGCCGTAATTCTCTCCCAAAGTTTGCTAAAGCTGGTGTCACTGATGTACTTTCGTGAACAGCGCTTCGATATGACAACAAAACGGTTGTATGTGCCTGTCCCAGTCTCATTGCCGTTTTTCCACATTTTTGCTAGGTACCTCTCCAATGTCTGATTAAATCGTTCTACCATTCCATCAGATTGTGGGTGGTAAGAAGTGTTCTTGTTTTATGAGTACCCATAACTCGGCAAGTTTCCTGGAATATTTGAGACTCAAAATTCCTTCCTTGATTGCTGTGAATCTCAAAAGTACAGAAGACTTCATGAACTAGTTTATCTGCTACTGTTGAAGCTTCTTCATTTGGAATGGCGAAGACTTCTGGCCACTTAGTGAAGTAATCCATCACAACCATGAAATACTTATTATCACTTTCACTTTCCGGAAACCGCCTCGCAACGTCAATGGCTATCCTCTCCCATGGTGCACCAACATTGTACAATTTCAATGCACCTCTACTACGAGTTTGAGGTCCTTTACAGCCGCACAACTTGTACATTTGCGACACCAGTCCTCGACATCGTCACGACAGTGGACCCAGTAAAACCGTTCGGATCTTCAGTAGAGTTCGTTTAACTCCCAGGTGGCCTCCTGAACAACCATTATGGTACAGCTGTAGAACATCCGGTACTTTAGCTTTAGGGACAACCATTTGCAAATGACAACTGTCTCCCCAACTCTTTCCCATTTACGGCACAGGACTCCATCCTGAATCAGCAAGCTGTCCCATTGGGCCCAATAGCTTTTCGTGGTCGAACTCATCGCTGAAACGTCGCTCCACTTGGGCTTAGGAGTACTGGCCTTCATCCATTCTAGAATCGGCTTGATGTCCGAATCTTCCTGCTGTGCATGTCGTAGGCTGTCTTTCCACTCATTGTTGAGCTGGTCTGTCATAAGCATCCTCACAGATACCACTTCCTTACCCTTTGCCTAGTACAATGATTGCAATCTTCAGGACAAGGTCTTCTTGACAATGCATCTGTGTTGCCATGAGATCTCCCTGCGATGTTCGATCACAAAGTCGTATTCCTGCAGTAGTTCAATCCATCTCGCAACTTGTCCTTCTGATTTTTGAACTGCAATAGCCATTTCAGTGCAGCATGGTCAGTTCGTAAATGAAATTTCCGTCCTAGAAGATATTTTCGAAAATGCTGCAACGATTTTACCACAGCAAGCAATTCCCATCTTGTGACACAATAGTTCCTTTCCGGCTTTGACAACGACTTGCTGAAGTACGCTATCACAACCTATTGATCACCATTCCGTTGAGATAACACACTGCCAAGTCCTATATCACTTGCGTCTGTATCAACTATAAATTCCTTGCCCGCATCAGGGTACTCCAAAATAGGTGTTTTGCACAGACGGTCCTTGAACTCCTGGAATGCGATATCGCAAATTTCATCCCAACAGAAATGTTGCTTCTCCTCGGTTAGCTTGTGCAGAGGTTTGGCTATATCTGCAAAGTTCTTCACAAATCGCCGATAATAGAGCACAATCCCAAAATGCTCTAACCTGCGTCTTGTTTTTGGAACCGGCCAATCCTTGACAGCGGCAATTTTCTCCGATCCGTGCGGATACCTTCTTCCGACACTACATACCCAAAAAGCTAACTTGCCGTTTGAATAGTGAACATTTCTTCGGACTCAACTTGAGGTTGGCACTCTGAATCTTCATGAGCACGCGTTCCAGGTTTTGAAGGTGTTCTCAAACGTACGGCCTACGAAGATGATGTCATCCAAGTAAACCAGACAGGCATCGCCAATTAACCCGGTAGTACAAGCTCCATCAACCTTTCAAACGTTGCTGGAGCATTGCACAATCAAACGGCATAACTTTAAATTGCCACAGACCCTTTCCTGCATTCCATTCCATTCTCGACAGAGAATGCAGTTTTCTCCTTGTCCTTAGGGTCAATTTCAACCTGCCAGTAGCCACTTTTCAGGTCCAGTGTGCTAAACCACTTTACGCCTGTAAACATGTCCAACGTGTCATCAATTCTTGTCAAGGGATAGATGTCCTTCTTATAACGTCGTTCAGACGGCGGTAGTCAACACCAGGGCTCGGAAATCGGTTCAAATTCTAAACCGGTTTAAGTCATTGACCCCAATACCGGTTTTTGCGGAATACCGATTTTACACAAATTTAGTTTAGGTAGTAACAATTAACCGGTTAAAACCAAGCTTTGTAATGTCCCTGCCTCTTCCTTACCCCGCTTGTATCCAACTTTGTACGGCTGCGCTCTGTTTAATTCGCGAAGTTTTAGACGCACGTACGATATATTCATTGCATCAACGCGACTTCCTTAAAACGACATCCCTCTTATTTTTTCATCTTTCAGCAATGACCGTATTATAAATAACAGAGGTAAGTTTGTTTCAATTAATTATGCGTTATCTCCACTTTAAAATTAAGTTTCGATATCATGTTTAATTTCACCTATATATTTATATTGACTTTAATTATATTGAAAGTTTTCTACTAAAATTACGCTTTGCATTTTAATTAAATGCCTTTAGTTTTAGTAATATATTCCAATAAATGATGAACTTTCTTAACAGAAAACACGATTTTAAAGTTTTTAAAGTTGATGAAATTATATATTATAGTATTTGTTCTTTTAGGACTGAAGTGAGGCAGATCACCAGATTTTTAGATTTAAAAGCTCGTGATCAGAACCAACCTTATCTCTGTCTTTGCAAAAACTAATATTACCACTTTTGAGGTAAATAAAGTTTAATTAGAAGTCGTGTCTTTACACGATAAAAAATTTATTTGTCATGTTCAGAGAATTCTAAAGTCGAACAGGATAAAAGAAATTACCATTTTCACATCTCATTTATGAGGAACTGAAGCATATCTTACCATGTTGTATATGCACAAGATGCTACTAAAATATTAGTTTTTTTTTCAATAGAGAAGGTAAAACATAGAAGAAATTGACTTTACTGATACAGAAGTTAATAAAGAAAGATAATAATTTGAATCTAACAAATCATTATGAATAAAATCGGCTATATTTTGCTGTCGATTGTCACCAAATACATATACTGAAAATTCCTGTCATTTACTAATAGTAATTATTAATAACTCCCAATTAATTAGATACTCAACAGTATAAATCACATTGATATTTACGATCTTGTATTGAATTATAAAAGAGAATGATTAAAAGTGCAACCAAGTTTTCTCACGCCTCAAGATCAAAATAATATAGTGATTGCTTTGGAATTTTTTACAACCTTTCATACTTTACGAATATGGAATTAAATCTATTTAAATAAATGAAATTGAAGTATCTGTTTGTAATGTCAAAATAACAGATTTTTACTAAATACATATTATGAAAGTTGGGTGCGTTGTTGGCCTTTAAGAAAGGAGTAAGCTCTTTTCTTGAAGGTCCCTAAGTCGTATCGGTCCGGAAAAATCGCCGGTGGTAAACAATTCCACAGAGAAGTTGAACAAGGGATTATTTAAGGAATTATTAGTTTTCTACGTGGTAGAACCATGCTGCAGCTATATTAGTAGTATAGCTGTAGCACGAATGGGCCGGCTCGACAAGGTAAGGACCACGCTCTCACAGAATATTAGCGTAAAATAGCATCTTAACACTGCTGTGTTTCGTATGGTGAGTTTAGAGAACCGGAGACCCTTTTTACTGGAAGAGAGACATTCCATCTTAGTCCTCACGGGTGACAACGCATCTGCATTTTGATTCGCAAACGAGGATATGTGTAGATGTCTAAGGGCCACAGCAACAACTTACCATCAGGTGGACTGTGTGCTTGTTTGTCACCCTATCCTATAAAAAAAAGGAAGAAAACTCCTAGTAAAACGCAGAGTGGTGGACCGTCAAGCATCCAGATGGAAAGGATGGTATTGTGAATTTTGACGCGATGTGCGTTCGTTAAATATGGCGGCTGGAATTATCCGAACCTCATAGTAGTCCCTGTGGTAGATGTAATAGAAAATGCGAATGGATGCAACATCCCTACGCAGTGCCAGTGAATCGAGCCGATCAGAAAGAACTCGGACGTCAACGATTCGAACCGCTATGCGCTGGATGCGGTCAAATGGAAGGATCTGGCACTGGGGTGCCCCGGCCTAGAGATGAGAACAGTATTCCATGTAAAGCCGAATTTACACTTTGTAAAGTTGCAAGCGATGTGCCGACATGAAATACTGCCCTGCTCTGCTGAGCACGTCAAGCATTTTAGAGGCCAATTTGCCTTCCTCCAAGTGACCACGAACTGCACACTATTCAATATGTCAACGCCGACGATTCCGATGCTAGCTAAGGCAGCAAGGAGTGCCTTGAAACTGTGAAGGTACGACAAACGGGTTCTTTTAGCGATAAACGCAGACTCGACTTCAGACATAAGTTTGTTCTGGTACTCGGCGACGTTTTCCGAGAAATATTGGCACGGCTTGAATATAAAGCATCACCAGTGCTGTCGTCCACATAGCAATGAAAGTTACCAGTTTGCAACATATCATTTATATGCAGAAGAAATAGCGTTGATGATAGCACGCAGCTTTGGAACATCTGCCTTAATAGGCTTATAATCAGAGCATGCACCGTCTACTACAACCTTGATGCTCCGATCAGCAAGGAAACTTGATCCAATTGCACACCGGAAGCCCATAGGAATAGAGCTTCGAAAGAAGCGCTATGTTCCAGAACCGATCGAAGGCCTTCGCTATGTGCAAACTAACGGCCAATGCCTTCCCTTTAGACTCTACTACCTACGCCCATCTATGAGTTAGGTAGACCAGAAGATCACCAGCTGATCGACCCCGACAAAAACCGTTTACAATAGATTCCATTATTTTTGAGAAGAAGGAGGAGCGGACGGCTTTTTAGGGATTGGGTGGACCAAAGCTGTCTTCCATGAATTCGGAACTACACCTTAGGAGTAGGAGTACCGGAAAAGACGCGTTAAAACCGGTGCCAACTTCAGAGCACACGTGTTCAGCACAATGGGTGGGACGCCATAAGTCGCATTCGTCTTGTTGACGTCCAGGAGAGGATTTTGCGAATCGTGCGCGTGTAAACCGCACATCGGCATGGAGCAATCACACCGCGGGATGGTCGGCGGTGTGTTCCCCGTCTTCGAGAGTCGAGTTGGTCCTTTGCGGCATGGGCTAGTGAGTCCTCTCTGTGCTGAGATGAAAGAGATGGCTGACAGAAGTTCCGTTAGACAGCCTTGTCAAGAGACCAGAATGCAAGGGTTCCCGAAGGAAGGCGAACTAGCTTCTCGCCAATTCTGCCGATGTGCTCTGACCTTGCCTTGGCAATGACTTTTGAAGGACCTGGAGGCGGAATTATACTTTTAAAAGCGCTGGTGTTTACATCCGAGATGTTGATGCGTCAGTCTATGCCCGGTAGCACTCCTGCTTATTTTGGTTTGTTTGGTCGCTCCTGTAAAATAGTGTGATGCTATTTTACAGGAGCTACCAAACCATGGCTGTGATCTGCCTCCGATGGGCACCACAGAAGTTGGAATAAAAATATCCATATCCTGAAGTACCACATCAGCAACAGAATCAGCAACAACCATGGGAGTGTCCAGCGAGAAGCGAACCCGCACCCAAGGTAAGGATGCAAAGAAAGACCGCATTCCGTCCCAATCCGCTGGCCTGTAATGCCAAACACGGCGGCAGCCTGCAGAACGCAACTGCAAGGGGAGCGTGAGTGGCACTACACTCCGGATCAGACAATGGTCCGAAGAGCCGAGAGGGGCATCGACGGAAACCTGATATCCGTCCGGATGAGACGTCAGCAGAAGGTCCAACAGGGAAGGTGCATAATCCTCCACATCTGGAATCCGAGTAGGCGGAGTAACCAGCTGTGTAAAACCATATGCCAAGGCAAAGTCATAAACAGATCTCCCCGCATGATCGGTTAAACGTGAACCGAGCCATTCGACGTGGTGGGCGTTGAAATCGCCAGAGATAACGATCTCTGCTGTAGCAAAGAATCTGTAGCCATTTGGACGTGTTCAATGAGTCGGTCTGATTCGACATTATCGCTATGGGACCTATAGAGGCACCCGTAGACACGGGGATGGTCGTCGCTGTCTACGCGCAGCCATAGGATGTACAGGTCCGTACCTTCAAGACTGCCGAGGCGTTGAAAACAGATGTCTTCTCTGATGCATACGCAAACTCTCCAGCCCGGGACCCAAAGGAGTGTTCTAATTTGTACCCCGGGTAGGTCTATGAGAGATGATGAAGTATCAGCCTTTAACCCTTAAATGGACGATTTTTTTTTACGTTTTAAAAAAATATATTTGTATAATAGACATGTATTACTGTCTAGGAAAAATGAGTAAAAAAATCTAGACATGAATTTACTATTTTTTTTTTGCAATAATGTGAGTGTTGTTTATAAACTACATTGCGCATTCAATGACATTTTGCAAGTATGGGTAAAATAAGAGTGGATATTGTTTTTGAAATGTGTTTATTTATTCTAAATTATGATATTTATAAAACAATTGCTTTTTCGTATCACATAAAGATACACGACATTTTTGGCACATTTTGAACGTAAATCCTGAACATTTCGGGAATTTGCACCTCTGCTGCTTATCCAGCCAAACTGCCCAATGACATGTCTGATCCAATCTGACGTCTTTCAAAGGAATTGCTTGAGCTGGTCCTCGGAACTTCTTCATTACAAGTTCTCTTTGTATTGTGCTCCCACTAGGTCGACCACGTTTAGCGCCATTTGCAGGTAGACCCAATTTGCAGAGGGTTTCGGCAAGTTCTAGTCTAAATGTACCCAAATTGAGAAGTTGATCATTTCCTTTTATATTATTTACCTTCTTGAACATAACCCATGAATTTATAACTGCGAGGTCCAGGAAATGATAAAATAAGCGCATGGTCCACTTGCGGCTCTTCATTGTGATGTGATAACGACCTATAAATGAATCTAATAAGTCCACGCCCCCCATGTGAGCATTGTACTCCTTGATGACTTTGGGGCATGGAATAGCAACTCTCTCTTTCTTCGATTTATCAAAGCGCGTGACTGTGGTTGCTGGTTCTGCTCCTACGTAAGTGGAAAGAAGGTTAACGGGCTTGTTATCTTTCCACACAACAGCACTTACGTCAATATCATCCACAGTCGCCACGTTTTCCTCATAGAATCCTCTGGGTACGTTCTTTTTCATTATAGTGTTTTTGTCAGGCAATTTGCAGTTTCTCAATCGGTTTACTCTTACTGTTCCCAGTGAGAAAATTCCTTCCTTAGCTAAATAGGTGACGAGAGGCACAGAAGTATAGAAGTTGTCGAAGTATATAATGTGATTCACATTGCGTGGTACCATTCTAGCTAACCTGACGACTGTATTTCCAGACTCTCCCAAATCTGGCTCACCAGGTAAGATGTTATTTTTGGAGCCCCCTCCACTGTAAACCTCAAATCTATGAGCATATCCTTGTAGACTGCAGATGAGATATAATTTGAACCCCCACTTGTGGGGTTTATTGGGCATGTATTGTTTTATGTAATGGCTCATTTTGGTTGCACACATCTGCTCGTCTATGGAAAGCCTTTGGTCTAAGGGAACCTTTCCAAACTGGCAGTTGAGCATTTCCTCAAGAGGTCTTATTTTGAATAGCCTGTCATAGTCTGGATGATCTTTGGGTAAGCATAGCGTATTGTCAGCAAAATGGAGAGTGGATCTTATTTTTCAAATTTTTTAACGGCATCGTATTTTTATGTGATCATAACCAAATTTATCACTCCAGTAAGCCCTGGTGTTTGGAAATTTTATGACTGAGGTGTAAATCAGAATGCCTAGAATTTATTTAGGATATTTTCATTTATAATTTCAGGATTGGATATTTGTTTTGGGCCGCGTATAAGTTACTTTGTTCTACAATTTGCTTTTTAGATCTGATGTAAAATAAAATGAAAAAATCATACGGCGTGTTACAAGACATCAATGCTTCCGTTATCTGAGTTTCTCCCTAAAAATAAGGCTGTCTTCAGCAGTAACAAGATTCCGTTTCGCCAAACCAGAGGTCGCTTAGAAATCCTTGTGATCTACTCTGGGTACTGCTTCTCCGGCTTCCAAAATAGGAGGGTCTGGCATATTTTGATCGTTGTCAATTACGAGAGGAGGATCAGCATCCACTTCATCAGACTGGGCATTCTCACCTTCATCACTATTTTCAAGGTCCTGAAGAACATCTCGAGCTGTTTGATAATAGTGACCTTCATCCTCTACTTGGAGTCCGAGCCGTCTAAGCCATCTTCTGAATCTTCAAGAGTTTCTAAATACTTTGTAATTTCCTTTCTAGTAATCGCGGCATGCTGAAAAGCAAAATAAAAACCCTTCACCAAACATGCATTTATTTAGCAGGCAATGCGCATTGTATTTTTCCTACAACATACCAGATTTCGCGTAATTCGACAGTAGCATCAAGTAATTTTCAATGTTTTACAACATGAACATGTAATTGAAGATATAATCAAGCAAATAAAAATATATTATATACTTACATTATATTTTATCAAAGTCGAACACAGCTTCAAAACTTAGTTTCGTGCCACTAGAAAGTTTTCTTCAAAGTGACATTTGACATTCATTTATTTTTAATGCATAAAAATATTGGATAGTGCCAACATTAAAAAAAGTACAAAATTCGTTCAGAAATAAGAACTAGTTGTCAAAATTAACAAAAAAATAAAATAAAGATAATTTTATCTGTGATGTTTAGTATGTTGTTTAAAACAACATTGTCCATTTAGGGTTGCGACACTTAAGGATTCTGAGCCTCGGTTAAAAGAGAAAAGTCGGCTTTTTTCTCCCATCATAAATAAAACATAAGTAAACCACCGATACACAAAAATAAATTATTTTCTTCGTATGAGACAAGTCCAGTCTTAACGAATAAACCAAACACAATAACTGCCTTTCTACCGGGCTCTTTTTGCGCGAATACTTCTAATACTTTCACGTTTTTCGTAAATGCCAAACTCCACTAGACACTCTGATCGCGAGTGAAAGAACGTGTCGCTTAAAGGCAGATAATTGACCATAAGTATGCCTGCATGCGGCGACATGGCATAAGCACCTCACAACGTGAATCTACCTATCCCATTCATAGTTACTTTTACGTTTTACGGAATTAACCGGTTAATTTGGGTGTCAAAACCGTAAGTAACCGGTAACCTTACCGTTTAGGTTAGTTAAAACCGGTTACTTGTTTAACCGGTAATTGAAGGAGCAATATATTTACCGGTAATTAATCGAAATTAACCGCTCTTTTAAACCGGTTCCGAGCCCTGGTCAACACAAAACCGCATGCTGCCGTCCTTCTTCTTTAGTAGCACCATAGGTGAACACCATGGACTAGATGAAGGTTCAATAACACCATCCTTCACCATTCCCTCAATCATGATTTCCACTTCCTTTCACGTGCTACCGGCAATCTTCTTGGCGCTGACGGATAGGCAATTCTTCTCCTGTGTTTATTTTGTGTTGAGCTTGCCAGTCTTTCCTATGTCAGCATCGTTTGACGAGAAAACATCGGCGTACTTGAGTAACAACTTCTTCGCCTTGACCACTTCATTCGGGGAGAGAACGCTGCGACAGTCTTCTAAAAGTGTGGTCACCCTCGTTTGTGCATCCTTGCTGGGGGTCCCAGTCGATGGATATTGGCACAAGTACCAACCAGTGTGCCTTTTTCCATAATCTGTTCCTGATCACAAAGGTTCAGCACACGTACTCCTGAGATGTCGGTGGTTCTGACCAAGGTTCGAGCCACTTTCCACGGAAGGTCATTGTCCACCCTTTCCACGAGTACACAACGATGAGTTTGCCCAGGATTCCAAGGAAAACTAACCGGCACAATCGTTTCCGATCTCGGCGGCAGAACAATCTTCTTAAGGCTACACATTCCCCGGTATCGCCCTTCCACGAAAAGTTCCTCATGTCCACATTTCAAAACACCTTGCTTAATGTCGATCTCACAACAATTCTTCCTCATGAAGTCTAGGCCCAGGATGCAGTAGTCCATTATATCAGCCACGATGACATTATGCAGGTAAATCATGTTGCCTAGCTTCAACTCCATCTCCTTCTCTCCACGGACGGGTATGCGCTGACCGGTGGCTGTTACCAAATTAATGCGTTCTCGGTTGTATGCGGAAGTACCAAGGAACTGACTTGATAAGTTGGGAACTGACAACCGTGCGAGAGGCTCCAGTGTCTATGGTCAGTACACGGCGTTCCGTTGACCTCGCCTTTGATGATTAGACTGTTCCCATCATGGGTTTGTGAGATCGAAATCCTGGGGCTCTTTTAACATCAGCCAGCACCCGCCCCGCAGTCCTGGCTTTTACTCGTTTCCCTGCTGCTGCTGGGCGGTGCTGTTATCCGCACTACCCTCTCGAGATCGATCACCTCCCCTTTCTACAGTTCGCTTAGGGCAGCTGGATCGAAGATGGCCCCTTTCCCCACAGCCGTAGCACCTAGGGCTGTATCCTTTATTGCAGTCGCGAACTGTAGCTGCTGCAACCTCCCTGACGCGATGGGATCGATGATCCTGCCGCACGGCTTCCACTTAAGTCTCGTGGTGCCCGAGCCTCACAGCAGCTCTGACTTCAAGGTCGCGGATGCCGTCGATGAATGTCTGCACCAGGTTCCCTACAATGAGCGCATGTACAGACTGGTATGCTTTTCGAGCCAGCTTTTCCACCTCAAGAGCCCACTGCTGCTGGTTTTTGTTGCTGCGTTGCACGCGATCTTTGAGCTGCGCACGAAAGACGTGTTCCAGGTGAGCGTCGCCTTATCTCGCCTCCAATGCCTCAAGGAGCTGCTCGTAAGTCACTTCCTTACCGAGAGCTTCCAGAACAGTTAAGGCCTGGTCGTGCAGGCCTAGGGTGAGAGCAGTCATGGCCTGACTTTTATTCCAGCCGTTCGCCTTTATGACAGCCTCGTACTGGATTTTGTAGGCCGACCAGGAAGAAGTCCTGTCGAACGGCGGCACTTTGAATCCACATAGCGAAGGTGTTGTAGCTACCACGGGAGCTGTAACTCCATCCCCAAGTTTGTGGTCGTCCAGCGTTTTCTTCACGTCAGCCATCACGTTGTCACGATCCCGATTGTTCACTTGGTCGATTCGGGTTTCAGCTTCCGACAGGCGGTTGTCATGTTGAGCAACCCTATCCTTCACCTCCCTTATCTCTTTCCCGAAGGTAGCGTGAAGGTCCTTCATGAGGAGCATTTGCTCTTCCTTATCGCGTTTGAGCTGCTCTTCCGAACAACAGGCCTGTTCCGCCTGTCCGCGCTGCAGCTGCTTTTCCAACCGACGCGCCTGTTCCTCCTGTTGGTGGGCCTGTTCCTCCTGTCCGCGCTGCAGCTGCTCTTCCAACCGACGGGCCTGTTCCTCCTGTCGGCGGGCCTGTTCCTCCTGTCGGCGGGCCTGTTCCTCCTGTCGGCGGGCCTGTTCCTCCTGTCGGCGGGCCTGTTCCTCCTGTCGGCGGGCCTGTTCCTCCTGTCGGCGGGCCTGTTCCTCCTGTCGGCGAGCCTGCTCCTGCAGCATCAGAGCACCTAAGTCAGGTGATGCAGATGCAGGGCTGCAGACAGGCCGGCCTCCGTGGTCGGCAGCTGGCCCTCCGACGTTTGCGGCGTTGCATTACCAAATCTTCTCTGGTCCGTCTCTTGCTGGCGTTGACTTCGTACGGATACCCTCCGTGTCGTCCTTTAGTAAAATTGGCATGATTTGATCCCACTTCTGACACCAATTGTTACGAGCTTGAGATTCGAGACAATTAAAACGTGCCGAGTGAATTACCAAAATTGACACTTTAATGACACAACACTAATTACAACTTTAAACCACACTAATAACAAAACACAATTTTACTACAGATCGCTTAAGTTCGCAGTTGTATCGCTTCGAAGTCTTCGCAGCCAATTCAATTTTACTCGGTCGTGGTCTATACCGGCCTTATATAGCGCCTAGATAACATATAGAATGTTCGAGTACATATCGGTCCCGAAATTTCTAGAAGGATCTTGACTCTCCTAGTTCTGCTACTCGATACTAGAGGGCGCTAGTGGTGACTAGTGTTGCCATGTACAAGACATTAATATGTATTTAACCATTTTGCCAGTGAGAAGCGTGTTGGTATATTTTTAAAATCTCGTATATTTTAATTCTCAGACGCTGTCAACTCTTCGAGGCCATCAGTTGACACATTCAGAGCAGCGGTCATACATGTGTGAGGACTGCGGTGACACGTTCAAACAGAGACCAGCACTATACACTCACTCACGTCTTGTACACAAGGGTGGTAAACGAGGAAAATGAATAATAAAAATAATTAAAACAAACCTCTGTCTCTATGTCTCACTCTCTCTCAACACATGCATACGTTATTAACTCAATAATTATATCTTGTATTAAAAAACTATTTTTTTTATATATTCTATGGTGGTAAGTAGTGATGAAGCCCTAGATGGTAAATCGCACTGTCTTTGCATAACAAAAGCCTGTTTGCTCTTGCCTTGAAGACGCCCAGATTGTAATCGTACGGAAAGACAGACGCCGGAAGATTGTTCGACTTTTACTACACGCATTACGAAAGACGACGATGATTTTGTAGTTATTTTATGCACGAAAATCTTGGGAAGTTGAGTTCCTTGCTAGCTGCCGGATTTGTTGCTAACTATTGCGTGTAGTAACGTGTTGCGCGGCTTGAACTAACTTCATTTTAGTTCAAGCCGCGCGTTCGTGCGAAACACACGTGTTGTAGCATTTGGCGCAAATTGGTCCGTGAGACCGACGCAAGTATAGGTGCAACTTTTTCTATAAGTATTAATGTAATCTATTTAGTGCATTTATATATATTTTACAAGCGCTGAATACTTTATGACGTATTTATAGTAAAATTTATGTAATATACATACATTTTACTTTACATACGTCATATTATGTCGCTCTATATTATGTTTTGACCAATTTTGTTATACTTTCATATCAAAATAGACGATGATCGAATCGGATTGCTGCTGGAGGAATTAAGTTCTGTTTCTAGCTATGAAGACGAAAATGACAGTGATGTGGAAGACTATGTGGAGGTACAAGAAGAGACATACGACACCGAGCAAGAGGACGACGATGAAGAGTATGAGGTAGAAGGTAGTGAAAGTTCCCGCGATTTTCACTTAGGAAAAGATGGACAGACAAGGTGGAATAAATCTCCTGCCTTAAACCCAACTAGGCGACGTGCTAGAAACATAGTTACTCAACTTCCAGGCGCTAGAGGAGAAGCCAGAAATTTGAAGGAACCAGGTGAGCTATGGAAGCTTTTTTCTCGGAGGGTACTATAAATCTGATCGTAAAGTACACTAATGAACAAATTAATCGATTGAAACCTAATTTCACAAGAGAAAGAGACTGTGCCGATACAGACAACATTGAAATTGAAGCTTTTTTAGGCCTTTTACTGTTTGCTGGAGTCAGAAGAAACGGTCGACTAAATGCCAAAGATTTTTTAAAACGGACGGGTCATCACCGGAGATATTTCGACTGACTATGAGCTTTAGCAGGTTCTATTTATTGATGCGTTGTCTGAGATTTGACAAGAAAGATACGCGAGAAGAGAGGATTAATATGGATAAACTGACACCTATTAGAGAGTTGTTCGATGAAGTTGTGGGGGAGGGAATTACACTGTGTCTCCGTATGTTACAATTGACGAAAAATTAGAGGCTTTTAGAGGACGTTGTAGCTTTCGCCAGTACATTCCATTGAAACCCAACAAATATGAAATAAAAATTTATGCGTTGACAGATGCCAAAATGTTTTATACCCATACCATGGAAGTTTACGTTGGAAGGCAACCAGACGGTCCATATCAAGTTGACAACTCCGCTATGGCTTTGGTTTTGCGATTGAGTAAAAATATTTGCAATACTAGGCGTAATATCACATGTGATAACTTCTTCACTAGTACTCCATTGCTAGATAAGCTTGAGTCTCAACACAAATTGACAGTTATTGGGACGATTCGTAAAAACAAAAGGGAATTGCCTAAACAATTCACGAATACGAGGAAGAGCCGAAAAGTCCAGTTTACTCAGGCACCGAGGCAATTGCAGTCTTGTATCCTATGTACCGCAAAAAGGCAAAAATGTTCTTCTTGTATCCAGCATGCACGATGATGCACAGATCAATGAAGATACAGGTAAACCGGAAATGATAATGGACTACATTAGAACCAAAGGTGGAGTTGATACCGTGGACAAAATATGTGAGACAAAATACAACGTTGCACGTAATACAAATATATGGCTAATGGTGGTATTTTTTAGTCTGATGAATGTAGCGGGTACAAATACGTTTATAATATACCTGCACAACAACCCTACCAAGAATACCGGCCGTAGGATCCTTCTTGAAGCCTTAGCATACGATGTAATCAATCCGCAACTTAGACGTCGGGCTCTCACCACATCCTTGCCGAGAACCACAAGGCTCAAGCTCGCCGAAATATTTAAATAAGATGGACTCAATTCTTCAGCAACATCTAACAATAATAAATTGGTCATTATGGATACTGCTCATTAAAAACTGCAAGACACGTTACATCTGTGCACCTGCAAAAATACTTTGTTTGGAACATGCTGTAACCGTATGCCCTGATTGTTATGGTGAGGTCAAAACTAAGCCAAATATAGATAAATATGTCCTTTGATATGTCGTTTATTACTATTTAGAAGTTTATTTTGTTTTTAAAAAGAAGTACCGATTTTATTTTTGTTTTCCTAGTACTTAAGAAAAAATCTCAAATTCAAAGATTGATTTGTGATAGCCTGAAAGTCAGTAAAATAATTAATAAATTTAGTTTTATTCATACTATTTTGTTTCACTATATCTTAAACTTTGAAATGATAATAATATTTTTTGGGCTTCATAGTAAAACAATATTTTATAGGGGTATGAACCATCGGTCTGCGAGACCGTGCGCGAGTATAGGTGTTACAAAAATTGACGCGAGTATAGGAGTGTTAATATTGAATATAACTATTTTACAGATTTTATCGCGTAAAAGAACAGACACACAAAATAAAACAGTCATAAATCTTACAAAACATATTTATTTTTTATTTTACAACCAAAGTAGGGTATGTAAAACCGTTACACTTACAATTGCACCTTACTGGCCTTCTACGACGCAATATATCGATGATGTTTTGAAATCAACAAAACTTTCGCCTTTTCTTGACCTATTTCATTCATTCATTTTTTACTGCCTATCAAAAGTCGACTGCTGAACATAGGCCTCCCCCCATACATTACTTCAGAGGGAGGATATTTAGCCCTCAAATATGAAAGTATTAATTTTAACTTATTGAAAGATCTTTCACAACTTGCGATGGATAT
>JAGSMP010002524.1:0-22092 GCA_029286625.1 Parnassius orleans | reverse complement strand
CTTATAGTAAAACAATATTTTATAGGGTATGAACCATCGGTCTGCGAGACCGTGCGCGAGTATAGGTGTTACAAAAATTGACGCGAGTATAGGAGTGTTAATATTGAATATAACTATTTTACAGATTTTATCGCGTAAAAGAACAGACACACAAAATAAAACAGTCATAAATCTTACAAAACATATTTATTTTTTATTTTACAACCAAAGTAGGGTATGTAAAACCGTTACACTTACAATTGCACCTTACTGGCCTTCTACGACGCAATATATCGATGATGTTTTGAAATCAACAAAACTTTCGCCTTTTCTTGACCTATTTCATTCATTCATTTTTTACTGCCTATCAAAAGTCGACTGCTGAACATAGGCCTCCCCCCATACATTACTTCAGAGGGAGGATATTTAGCCCTCAAATATGAAAGTATTAATTTTAACTTATTGAAAGATCTTTCACAACTTGCGATGGATATTGTAATTGTGAGCATTACAGCGAGAGAATCTAGGTAAGTAATGAATGAATCAATGGAAACATCGGAACAATTTAGATACTGTGTCAAAATAACAACGTATGTTATAAAGTTGCGGATCGCTTATGGCTTATACGTTTTATTGCAACCTCAGAGGTAATGGTACGGAACAGCGCACGGCTACCGGAAACACTCATAACCAGGCTTAATAATATCAATAACCGGTTGCTTTAGTTCACTGGGCCAAATGTACCGCGCAGTTTTAGTACCTGAAATTCATTGTAATAGCAAAAATTTATGTGCGTCCATTTTCTCTCCTAATGTGTTACTAGCTAGGCATAATTACAGCTATATATTAATTGTTGTAGATATTTCAACAATCCATACGTAAACACACTTTCCTGTAACACAATTATTATTAGCTTCTTCATTATTACCATCCCTAATAAACAAAACGAATTCCTGCGCCACATGTTACCTTAGGTGTCGATAAATATGTATATACACATAAGATTTAAACTCTAAAACAACAGTGTATAACCATTGCGCGTTTCATTATAGTGTAGTGTTTTGTTTATGGCGGCTATGCGTTTAACTGAAAACGCTGTGTGGCTGCGGATTCGAATGCCGCACAGAAAAAGGTTTTGTATAGTAGTATATAGTAGTCTACTTATATTTCTCCAGGCTCAAGTTAGTTGGTAGTCGACTTATATTTTTTTCCCACTGCAATTTATGTACATAGAATATTTAAAATGCCTGCTTTATTCCAACATCATTGTTATGCCTATGCCATATTCGGTATCCCTTAGGGAAGTGTTCTTGGACCCACACTTTTCTTAATATATTTAAATGATCTGTATAACATGACAATCAACACTTATATACTGCATACCTGTATGGGGTGGAGTTAAGATATACTTCCTTGAGCTCGAACGAGCTCAGCGCAGCCTCATAAAGGTTATGTTTTTCAAAGAGCGAAGGTTCGACTGAGGAACTATACCAAAGTAGTCGATTCCTTTCAGTTAGAAACTATATATATATATATATATATATATATATATATATATCACAAACCATCCTCAGAAAGCATAAAACTATAATACATGATTCCGTTGAGGCAAAAAGAAGGCAATAATAGATGCCCTGAAATCAAAACTACTTTTGCTACCATGCAGAGTATATAGTATATTTACTTTGTCTAGGAAACAGAAGCTTTACTAGACAAAGTAAAATAGAATATTCACATTATTGTAGAGTGTATTTCAGTCATAGGGCTAGTGCACATTCACAAACACACACACAAACACAACACACACACACACACACACACACACATCACTTAAACCTTTTTATATATGTACTGTGTAAAGTTTGACTAAAGTTTTAGTTTTATTGTTGAACTGCTTTAAAACTGTCAGCTTAATAATAATTGTAAACTTAAGAAAGAGCGGTGCCCCGTGACACAAGCTCATAGCTTAAGAGGGAACTCCTGTCACGTTTAAGAAATAAAATTTACTATTATTGTTATTTTTATTGTTATGCCTGCATTATTATTATTAGACTTAGTATGGAGATAACGTTAAAAAGCCTAGAGCGACGTGTGAATCTTAAACTAAGCTTGGACATATATGTACCTTATTAAATATTTACTGTATTCATATATAAATGCAATGTAGTGGTGACGTTAGAGAACCATTACCCCATAAATTCGTGCGTGGCGTAAGAGGCGACAGGAGGAAATGCAATAGGAGATGAGCAGCAGTATCGTGCTGATAACAGGTAATAATAATAATAATATCCTCCAGACTAAATGTCAGTCACGACGGCCAGTTTTAATGATGACTTTCCATCTGCGCAGAACAGAATTATATCGCACGAGTGTGTGCGTAAGCACAGGAGTGTACTCTGTATATCTCTACTCTCATATTCCGAAGGGACAGTAATCCGACACAACCGGATACGACCGGAATGAGGTCAGGCGCTGGAAGAACTGATTTACGTGCCTACCGAAGCACGAGGGTGAAACACCGCCAACATCCTGACTCTGAGCCGCTATAGATAATTTTTCAACAGACAAACCCAATAACTGATTTTAGGACGATTTTGATTTTTTTCGGGATTCAAACCCAGGACCACATAATCAGCAGTCGCGCTTACGACCACTAGACAGTCAATATCTGCGTGATAAACATATCGGCAGTAGAAGCAGAGTACCAGGGCCAGCCATTTTTTTACCTAATTGGTTTTTAGGTTTCCATTAATATATGTCTAAAAAATCAATTGTTGTCCGTTAGTCTCGCTAAAACTCGAAAATAGCTCTATTTGTGTGTGTTTGAGTGGGTCCCTGGATGGTTTAGATTCACAATTGTATCCGGTAGGTGGCGCTGTTGTCGAGATCCAGAATTAACACGTGCGAAGCCGAGGCGGATCGCTAGTAATAAAATACAGAAGACATCGGGTACGATAAGTTAAGCAATAAAAATGGCAGTTTCCCCAGTTTTTTCCCGGGAAGTAATTTGTAAAAATTATTACAGTGGAGCCTCGGGCCTAAAAGGGCTGGCGCTTATCATTCTGCGTATATATTTATGGAGGTTGGGCTAATAATAAAATACATAAAATAATACAGTTATGGAAAAAGTTAATTTATTTTAGTTGATAAAAGTAAATGCAGTCTTTGTATATAGAAATAGAATCAAAATTTTTTTAAATACTAGCTGATACCCGGCGCGTCACTGCCGCAGAAGAAATAATTGTGGAAATATCTTTTTAAATTTGGAAGACTTGTATTGTTTAATTAGGAATCCTCTATATATATTATATGTATATAGGTCAGTGCGTATAACTTTCAAATAAATTTGTTGGTACGATACGCGCGCCACCTATTATAAGTTAACTGTACTATGCCTATAACCTTCGCACAAGTGCAAGCAATAAGTTGACAAAGTTTTAGCGCAATCTGTTGAACGGTATAGCAGCGCATAAAATACGAACAAACAAAAATTATTTTTATATATTAGATAAAGCTATCTCAGAGGTTTTGTCAGCCGGCATTGCTTATCAGTTTGAAGATAGGTTGAAGTTATGACAAATACGTATTTTTATCTCACAAACAAACATACATATTTTTACCTCTCAATGCACACACACACTAACATTAAAAAAATGCAAAAAAAATATGTAAATCTGTAATCAGATACATGTAGATTTTGTTCCAATAAAAAAAATTATAATTTTCAACTGTCAAAGCTACGTATATTTAACTTATTTTATTTTGTTATTTAGAGGCTAATTCTGCTATAAATTTCAACAAAAGATCAGTAATATATAAGACAGTTATTGTAATAATTATTTTTGATTTCAGACATAATACTCATATAAAGGAAAATATTTCTGCTGCGTCGTTGTCAACTGTCAAAGCATAACAACTACATACAATTTTTATCAATATGGAATAAATCCAGGAAGTAATGTGATAATATTTCATTTATAGAGTAAAGTGCTTTTATTTAGGCCGTAAACGATTGTGTTTCAGGAAAGATGCAAGGCAGATTTCAAGTCAATATGAACTAAGTATGAAGCTATGTAATATAAAGACTTTTGAGTGCTGTAGAGATCTGTTTAGATTTTTAATGAATATCTCCGCCCGCCATTCACAGCCGGATTTCTACAGTGTCAAAATTGTACCGACGGTAGGTTTTAAAAGGATTAAATATACATATCAAACGATGCCATAGTAAAAGTATTTCAGCTTCACAGCTACCGTAGAAATTCGTAACTCTATTAGTAATTTCTCTAATGACACAAATTTTTCCCTTTTTTTTTTGAGCAAATTTACAATTATCATCGTAATGTACCTGTGGTTAAAAGAATTCCTAGAGGTGCGAGGATGCAGCTTGCTAAAGCATTGTCATGCACTATTCAAAATTGTTTCACTAATAGTGAAAAGAGTTGGCAAAAATTATTTAATTTCGCGTATTCCCATTTTCATTTTGATAAAACAATAAATAAATCAATTACGTCTCAACTAAAAGAGACATCTTTTCAAAATTTAGATTACCCAATTAATACTCATTTATCTCGACCACGTCCTAAATTTGATTTAAAAAGTAGTTGAGTCGAAAGTGGATGGCGACTTAAAAATGCATCCTGTATTTTATTCTCAGACGACATCCTGGCTCCTCGTAATGTCGAAACTCTTGAAAGCCTTCGTCAGAAGCATCCTTCGGTCAATCCTTCTCAGGGTTTACCGCTGCCTCCCAAGACTTCTATGCAACCTTTAATAATTTCTGAAAAGACACTTTAGAAGCAATTATGTCATTTTCGAATGGCTCTGCTGGCGGCATTGACGGAATTACGCCTCAACATCTTAAAGATCTTGTAAGCGCTTCTGCCGGTGACGCCGGAGAGCTCTTAATGACCTTACAAAATTATGTAACTTTATGCTTTCTGGTAATGTTAATCCAAATTTCATTCCATTCTTATATGGGGCAAGATTATGTGCCTTCAAAAAAAGATAACGGTATCCGTCCTATTGCCGTTGGTTCCACATTTCGACGCTTAACTTCAAAATTAGCTTGCAGGCACATAATTCTCAACCTTAAGAAAAATTTCAGCCTACTCAACTAGGCTTTGGCACTAGAGGTGGCTGTGAGGCGGCGGTACATTCAGTGCGTACATTTTTAACAAACTCTGATGCAGATGTTCTTGTGAAGGTTGACCTAAGGAATGCTTTTAACTCTATCGATAGGGTAACCCTGCTGAAAGAAGTGGCTAACAATACCCTGAAATTTATCACTACGTTTGGCAATGTTACAGTCAAAATACTAACTTGTTCTACGAAAACCATGTTATCGATTCTGCAGTCGGTGTTCAGCAGGGTGACCCACTAGGTCCAGCACTTTTCAGTTTGGGAATTCAACCCATTATTTCAAATTTGAAATCCAAGCTGAATGTCTGGTACCTGGACGACGGTACACTGGGAGGTAGAGCAGATGACGTCCTCAGTGATCTTACTCATATTTTCGAAATTTTAAAATATTGGTCTGAACCAAATAGCAATAAATGTGAAATATTTTTTCCAATAATTTATCTACTTTCACAGAGACACTTTAATTCAAAATTTCAACCATATTTCTCCAGGAATAAAAACTGTCAGTACGGAATCACTATACCTGCTAGGTGCCCTGTTGTTTTTCGATAGTATTAAACCTGTTTTAAAAACAAAATTTGATCAGTTTTTAAACCACGTTGATAAATTGTATAAATTAAGCCCCACATTGCGCTTACTATCTTAAAATATTGTCTCCTTGTACCTAGATTTACATACTTACTCCGCTCGAGTCCAGTCTGAAATGTTCGGATATTTTAAAGATATTGATAATAATCTTTAATAGCAATAGAAAAAATTCTAAATTTAACTTTAAATACAACAGCCTGGACTCAAGCTACTTTACCTATAAAATTTGGTGGTATTGGTATGAGAAATCTTTCTAGCGTTGCATTGCCTGCTTGCTTCCGTGCATAGTGTCAGTAATTTATGTAACATAATTTTAAATAATAAAGTAGACCTGGCTTAAGGAGGCAGGGCAGACATGGCAAACGCTCTCCCGGCGAAAATGTTCCACTGGATGTTAACCAACAAAAACAGTGGGATATTCCGTTGGTACAGAGGGTGAAAGATTTGTTTCATACCCATAGTGACCAAGATAAGGCACGCCTTCTAGCTGTTTCTGACTAAGGAATCTAGTCACTGGTTACATGCGCTTTACCATCGCAATCTCGGAACATTACTTGATGGGGAAAGCTGCGCATCGCTGGGAACTGACTAGAGCGGCGATTTGTCAACCCCATCAGTGCCCCTGTGGTAGCAGCGTCGACAAGTTTGGCTCCACGGACTTTCTTGTAAGAAAAGTGCTGGTAGGTTTTCACGGCACGGTTCTTTGAACGATGTCATCCGAAGGGCTCTGTCTCTATAAATGTTCCCTCGGTTTTAGAGCCTTGTGGAATATTTAGAGACGATGGCAGGAGACCCGACGGTATGACATTGGTCCCTTGGGAGAGAGGTAAAGCCTTAGTGTGGGATGCGTGTAGACACTTTGGCGGGCCTCATCTCAGGGTACCGCTTAGAGCCGGGGCGGCATCAGAGGCAGCTGAACTGAGTAAGTGGCGCAATGAGTCTCTGAGAGATGACTACATATTTGTGCCATTTGCTGTAGAGACTATCGGTCCGTGGGGTCCACGTTGTGAAGTTCTAAAGGAACTCCATCCGCGGCTGGTCGTTGCTGCTGGTGATAAGAGGGCTGGTTTTTCTCGCTCAAAGGCTAAGTATAGCCATTCAGCGGGGAAACGCAGCCAGCGTTCTTGGCACGATACCGCGTGGAGTAGGACTGTTTGATAATTAAATTACTAGTTTTAGTTTTTTTTTATTATAGTTTTAATATTAGTATCCAATAAAATAAACAATAAAAATATAATTTAGTTTTTTATTTAATGCCAATGTTAAAACTATGTATGTGCGGGACAAGTAAAATAGTGCAATATAGACACTGATAAAACAATGCATAAATAGTCATAAGCGTTTGATATTATAGTTTAGTGAATTATCAGTATTGTTTAAAGTTTTATGTTATAATTTTATGGTAGAATTAGTCTTGTTATGTATTGAATTTACAACTTTAATTTAGAAATGTATAGCATTAGAAATATATGACTTTAATAAATAAAACAACACAATTGTTACGCGACTCAGCAGGGTAATAAATAACATAGCATCATGCCTTGCTCTCGCGCCGCGCTCTGATTGGTCGTTATCCCCGTCTCATGTACCGTATTTGTCGACCTAACCAGGCGTATAAAAGACGGGCCATTTCCGTCGTTCGACACAGTCGGCGGCCAGCTACATAGGAAGAAAACTCCAAATATACAAGAAAGAAGATCTCAGTGGTTTTATTCCACCAACTCCAGCATACAAATGAGCCTATAGGCACATTTAATGGTCCTTCGTTAGCCGAATATTGTGGGGAATAATTACCTGAAGACTTCGAATAAAAATAGTACTATAACGAATTAAGAAGACAAATTATTTGAAGAAAATCAGCTGACAGCATGGTCGTTACGCGCCCGAGGGAAGGCAGTGCCGTCGTCGTCCGAGGCTACCACCCGGCGGCCGGTACTAGTGCGGAAGCCAGTACGGAATCGACAGCTACAGGGACGACCACCACGGAGACTTCGGAACATACAGACACATCCGCGGCAACTGATCCATCCACCGTGACTTCCGCTACCACAGCAACTACCGACCGCCGCCACTCCGCCTCGGCCGCAACCGCCCCTCACCTCCGCCTCGCTACCGCCCTCGCCTCGCACCGGCGCCGCCGCCCTTCCGTAACACCTTCCGCGGCGACGACGCTAACCGGGTGCGAAGGCCAAACAGCTGATGAAGCCGCTACTGTCACCAGAGCAACTCGCCAAGAAACGGAAACCTCTACAGTGAAGCGAGCTATAAAAGCACCGCTGGTCCGTCGCAGCAAACTGAACTACAGGACCCCGCCCGCCCAGCAAGAAGGGAGGAGGGGGATCTACGCGCAGTAGAACAAAGCAACTCAAGCTTGCAAAGGCGAAGGAAGATGCTACGCCTTCAAGTAGAATTAGCTGCAGCACGCCTAGCTGCCTTGGAAAAGGAAGACCTCAGAAGAAGAAGAAGATGACGTCTCCCCTACCGAAGTCAGAAGTTAATGCAAGAGGACAACTGGTTGGAAAATCAAGAATTGTACGATGTTAGCGATCACCAAAGAACCTCACCATCACATAGAGAACCAACAACCGCCCACATTGAAGAACCAACGACCGCCCACATAGAAGAACCAAGGCCGGCGAAGCATGAAGAAACACGTCAGTCACCGCGGGAGGTCAAACCGACGTGGCCTCCTAGCTGAAGCCATCACTGGGCTGTCCGCCGCCCAACGACCTAAGTTCATCGAGTTACCATTCTTCAATGGATCTCATCAAGAATGGCTGCCCTTCCGCGCCGCCTACTACGAAACAGAAGCGATGTTCAGCACAGTTGAAAATACAAACCGACTCAGAAGAAACCTAAAGGGAAGGCCAAAGAAGCAGTTGAAGGCCTACTTATGACCAACGCACACCCGGTTGAAGTAATGAAGACTTTGGAGTCAAGATTCGGAAGGCCAGAGTCAATAGCCATGTGGAGATGGAGACGCTTCGAGGTTTGCTGCGCCTTACTGAGTCACTGAGAGACATCTATATTCGCCACCAAGATCTCTAACGTAGTGGCGACACTGAAGACTTTGGATTGTTTTAACTACATGTACAATCCTGAACTCGCGAAGACAATAGTAGACAAACTGACGCCAACTCTGCGATACAGATACTACGACTCTCAGCCAGGCAACCACGTGAAGACCCTTGCCTCATCAAGATAGAAAAGTTCTTCAAAAGAGAAGCAGAATTGTGTGGACCCCACGCGCTGCCTGAACAGATGGCAGCACCTACTACAGCTGCACCACAAAGGAAGACTCAAAGGGTCAACAATGTGACTGAGAAGACACATACCAAGGTGCGTCGTGTGTGAAGATGTGGGCACACCAACGCAACAGAATGTGAACAATTCAAGAAGTTAGATGCAAACGCAAGATGGGACATGGCCAAGTCCAAGCGCCTCTGCTTCAGGTGTCTTCGTTTTAGGAACAAGACACACCACTGCCGACCCAAGTCATGTAATGTCAACAGCTGCAAGTACTCTCATCACAAGATGCTGCACTACGAAAAGAAGTCAGAAGATACAGAAGTAAAAGAAAATCAAGAGGCAACAGAGGTCATCAACTCAACTTGGACCGTCAAGAAGCAATCATACTTGAAAATCCTACCGATCCAGGTGAAAGGGCCAAAGGGAGCTGTCAACACCTTCGCGTTGATGGACGATGGTCAACAGTCACGCTAGTCGACGATAGCATAGTAACAAGCGTAGGAGCAACGGGCCCTATAGATCCACTGAAGATAGAAACCATCAACGACAAGAAAGTATCAGAGTCAGCATCAAGGAGAGTCACCATCAAACTGAAGGGCTCAACGATCATGAAGAGCAAATACAAGCACGCACAGTGAAGAACCTGCAAGTCTCATCTCAACGGGTTCCACAGGAGCTAGTGGAAGAGTGTCAACACCTCTGACATCCAAGAACATCTCACATATGCAAACGCGAAGCCACGAGTACTGATCGGTCAAGATAACTGGCATCTTCTGCAACATCAGAAGTAAGAAGAGGAGACAGAACCACCCAGTGGCATCCTCACGCCACTAGGTTGGGTACTCCACGGAAGCCAGACACGAAGCTTCGGACAGACGATCGATTTCGTGTCACATATCGCAGAGAATCCAGACGAAAATCTAGAAGACCTCGTGAAGCAATACTGAGATGGACGCGCTCTGCATAAAACCCAAGAGACCGAAGACTGATCCAGAAGAACAAGCACTTCGTATCTTAAAAAACACCACAACGAAGATAGAAGAAGGAAGATTCCAGACCGGTCTTCTCTGGCGCAAAGACGATGTCAAGTTACCAGACAACTACGAAAACTCACTGAAGAGGCTCTTCAATATAGAAAAGAAAATCGATCGTGACCCCACATTGAAGAAAAGTACATGGAACAAATGGACGCTCTCATTGTAAAGGGGTACGCCGAACCTGCCCCAAAACAGAAGACAGCGGGCAAGACTTGGTACCCACCTCACTCGTAATCAACCCAATGAAACCAGAGAAACTACGGGTGGTGCATGATGCCGCAGCCAAGACCAAAGGGGTGGCACTTAATGACATGCTACTAAAAGGTCCTGACCTACTACAGTCGTTACCAGGTGTCGTCATGCGCTTCCGATAACACATGATCGCCGTTACGGCGGACATCAAGGAGATGTTCATGCAAGTCAAGCTGCGAACACAAGACAGGGATGCATTGCGTTACCTGTGGCGTGGGAATCGACGGGACAACCATCCTCCGGAAGAATACAGAATGACATCCTTAATCTTCGGAGCGTCAAGTTCACCTTCGACAGCAATCTACGTCAAGAACCTGAACGCCAAACAGCACGAGGAAACTCACCCAGAAGCCGCAGCTGCCATCATACAGAAGCATTACGTCGAAGACTACTGGACAGCTTCAGAAGCCTCGAAGACGCCAAACGCATCACGAAGAGTGTACGAGACGTACACATGAAAGCCAGCTTGAGTTGAAACAGTGGAAATCGAACTCAGCGTCACCTAGAAACACTTGGAGAAGACAACCAAACAGAAGACATGGAACTTACAAAACAGAAGAAAAGACTGAACGAGTTCTGGGTGTTGTCTGGAAGATCAACTCAGACGAGCTCACCTTCAATCCCAACTTATCCAGAATACCCTCAACGCTCATAGAAGGCAAACAGCCGACGAAAAGGGAAGCACTGAGAATAGTGATGTCACTTCGACCCACTCGGATTCGCCTCGCCTATTACAATCAGGGAAACAACTCCTCCAGGAAGTCTGGCGCAGAGGAACAACATGGGACGACAAGATCGACGATGACCTGGCAGCAGTGGAAATGTGGATGAAGCATCTAAAAGGTCTCCACGAGGTAGCAATCCCGCGGCAATATTCACTACAGCGACGCCGCCTCTAGAACTCCACGTCTTCAGCGATGCCAGCGAGTCAGCCTACTCTGTGGTTCTCTGAGAGCGGTAACAGCAGACGGCGAGGTCCACCTATCCTCATCATGGCCAAAAAGGTAGCACTGTTAAAATTGACGTCCATCCCAAGGCTGGAGCTACAGGCAGCAGTCATGGGCACCAGACTGAAACAGTGATCGAAGAACACGAGAGGAAACCTGACCGCAAAGTATTCTGGACGGACAGCAAGACAGTACTAACCTGGATAAGGACAGGATCACGTTCATACAAACCCTACGTAGCTCATCGTCTAGCAGCAATAGAAGAGAATTCAAAAGTCAACGACTGGCGCTGGGTTCCGACAGCAATGTGGCGGACGACGCCACGCGGGACGTACCAACAGCATTTAATAAAGACCACCGATGGTTCAAAGGGCCTGACTTATACCTAACAGAAGACTCCTGGCCGACGGAAACCACAGAAACAACGGAAGAACCTTCCGATGAAGAGAAACACATCATGTGAGCGACAAAAGAAGATTGAAGCTTGCCGAGGGTCTACCTGATCCAGCGAAGTTCTCCAGCTGGGACCGACTCGATATTCAACCGCACGTGTTCTGTAATTTATTCAACTCTGCAGAGCCACCAAACAAAGAGTCAACTACAGAAGAACAAAGAAGAATAAAGAGGCTGATCCCGCTGGAAGAAAACAAATTCACAGCAAAATATCAGACGCCCACGACGACGAAAAAGCGGTCACCAGAAGACATGAAGCTGACGGTCACAGCCGAGCTGCTTAAAACAGCTGAAGAACTCCTGATGCGATCCTCCCAAGAAGAATCCTTTGCGGAAGAAATAGACAGCCTAAACAGCGGGAAGCCGATCAACAAAGAAAGCCATCTTCGCCAGCTCAGCATCGAGTCAATAAACGGCGCACTACGACTTAGAAGTCGTATTCGGGCGGTCGGCGACATGGAGGAGAAATTCAAGAATCCGCTAGTAATTGACGGTGATCATCATACGGTCAAGCTCTGGGTGCAGGCTATACATCGTCAACTCCATCACGCAGGTGTAGAGGCCACAGTCAACGAGTGCAGACAGCAGTATTGGGTACTAAGACTGCGACCTATCGTACGCACAATACTACGAAGATGCCTATTCTGCAGAATGAAGACGCAAGTACCGCCACATCCGAGAACCGGGGACCTAGCAGCATGTCGCTTAGCTCATCACAAACGCCCCTTCACCTTCACCGGGGTCGACTATTTTGGACCTCTCTCGGTGACCGTCGGACGAACTCGACAAAAAAGATATGTGGCTATCTTCACATGTCTCACGACGCGAGCCATACATCTGGAAGTCGCCGGATCACTTAGCGCCGACTCCGCGGTAATAGCAATAAGGCGAATGATTGCCTCGGCGAGGCTGCCCAACTGAAATATGGTCAGACAACGGCATCAACCTGAAGCCGCCGACAAGGAACTACGACAGGCGGTCAACGCGGCGACCGCAGAAGAAGCAGCAAAGAGGACCATCTCCTGGCGACACATACCACCTGGAGCTCCATTTATGGGCGGAGCCTGGAGTGAATGGTTCGCTCTGTCAAGACCGCGCTCACCGCAACGTTACATGAACGCCATCCAACAGAGGAGGTCCTCACGACATTACTGGTAGAAGTAGAATACACGGTCAACAGCCGCCCGCTGACCCACGTCTCAGTCAGCCCAGAAGATCCAGAGGCCCTCACTCCTAACCACTTTTGTTGGGGACTGGGCGTACCACAGCCAGGCACTTTCACTGAACAAGATACCATCTCACGGTCAAGTTGGCGAGCTGCGCAGAGGCTAGCCGACATCTTCTGGCTACGCTGGGTGAAAGAGTACCTTCCTGAGCTTCAACACCGGCGGGAGCCCCACGGACGAGGCCAAGCAGCACGTGTCAACGACCTCGTACAGATCGTCGACCCCAACCTACCCCGCAACGTGTGGATACGAGGAAGAGTCATCGCTACATATCCGGGTCCAGACAACGTCGCGGACGGTGGACGTGCTGACCAAGGAGGTGTCCTACGCCGGCCAGTGAGGAAGTTGGTGATCCTGCTCACTCACAGACGTCGAGCCCGCACCGGAAGCTGATGCGACACGGTCGCACGGCGGAGTGATGTGGGACAAGAAAAAGAAAAATATAGACACTGATAAAACAATGCATAAATAGTCATAAGCGTTTGATATTATAGTTTAGTGAATTATCAGTATTGTTTAAAGTTTTATGTTATAATTTTATGGTAGAATTAGTCTTAAGTTATGTATTGAATTTACAACTTTAATTTAGAAATGTATAGCATTAGAAATATATGACTTTAATAAATAAAACAACACAATTGTTACGCGACTCAGCAGGGTAATAAATAACATAGCATCATGCCTTGCCTCGCGCCGCGCCTGATTGGTCGTTGCATTCCCCGTCTCATGTACCGTATTTGTCGACCCAACCAAGGGCGTATAAAAGACGGGCCATTTCTGTCGTTCGACACAGTCGGCGGCCAGCTACATAGGAAGAAAACTCCAAATATACAAGAAAGAAGATCTCAGTGGTTTTATTCCCCACTAACCCAGCATACAAATGAGCCTATAGGGCACAGTATGCAATATGCATGCCTTATTAGTGCTCGTTAATTTTTGGCCAAGGTATGGACAGAATAACAGTGCTGTGACAATTTTTCTGTAAGCCTAATTATGCTGAGTGGGTGAACGTTTCGTTGCTGCAGTCTAATACGACTATTAATAACATTTTTTCATTATTTTCCCTTTGTGTTGATTTTATTGTGCTGTATTGTGTTGTGGCCACGAATACACTTTAAGTAGTTTCTTTCTAAATATACATTGTTGGTAATACCGATTTAAATTCATTCTTATATTTATTTTACCGCTGGTTAAGAAACACCTCTGTCCTGGGAAGAACCATCTAGAAACACAGCGGGACTTTTTTTTAAAAAAAGAACATTTTTACAATCATGAATGTCTTTACATTATTTTTATTTTAAATAAATAATTTATTTTATTTATTTACATTGATAAAATATAGTATAAAATTAAATCTAACTAAAAGGTTATATATAAAAAAACTATAATAAAGAAAACCAAGACAAAAAATTTAAATTGTCATACATTCATACAATCACCGTGGTATTGTGCCAAGAACGCTGGCTGCGTTTCTTCGCTGAATACTTAGCCTAGAGCGAGAAAAGAACCAGCCCTCTTATCACCAGCAGCAACGACCAGTCGCGGATAGAGTTCCTTGAGGAACTTAACCGCACGTGGAACCCGCGGACCGATCTTAAATCATGTATTATATTGTACAATAAGTATTTCATTAGAATAAGCTTGGTAGCGATCAACTCATTCCTAGGGGTTACTATAATCCGTAAATACCTTAATATTATAACTTATTGCATTCAATGAGTGACGTGAAATATAATAATAGTAATCATTTATTTATTTTAGATACTCGTAGTTAGCAGCCATAGTTACAAAGAAAAAAACTGCCTAATACTTACAGAACAAAAAGAACTAATTTAACAAGTAAAAAAAATTATTTAATATAAAAAATTACAGGTCTGCATCCCATGTACAAAATACCAATGTCTTATAGGGGAAGGTGGGGCATGACGGGTGACTAAGGTTTGAGAATGAATAAAATACAGGTTTTTGTATCCACTAATCAACTTTATTTTTTAACTATTCTTTGGTAATCAGTCTTTCAGTTTAACAAAAAATTTAATATTTCTTTAAAGTTCTTAAAATAATAAATAGACAGGCAATCAGCTTTGTCCCCGATAGTACTTAAAAGGCTACTGCAACTGTCTCTTACACGAGGCATCAGTGAGGCAAATCTCATCGTACGAGTAATATTGCTGAAAAGCAGTCAGTACCAATATTTAAAACATTTCTGGATCACTACAATAGCGGGGTTACCCAGTCATAATATAATAATAAACTTTTTATACAATCTTTATGTAAGTAAGATTTTGAACTTTACCGTGTAGTGGCAGTATAAGAATATCCGGTACTCATCCCGTTGGTGCCGTAAGAGGCGACAGAGGGAAAGAAAACAGGAGATGGATAACAACGTTTTCTTATAACGACTAAAAATAAAAATAAAACTGCGGTTCCCAAGCCAAGCGTGGCAACTATGGCAAATATCTCCCCTATGAGGCAATGTATGGAAGGCCTATGTTCAGCAGTGGACTTTAATGAGCTGTAACGGTAACGGTAACGGTTGAACTTGCCGATAATACGATAATGTATCAGCGTGCCGATTGTGTAAGTTATTTCGACATATCATTTGACAGAGGTACTGCTACCCGACATTTGCAGGTTTTTCTTTTGTGCTCGGAAATAATTTTATTATTTAGCTTTCGAGAATACACAGGCTTCGCTATTGTGGTTGGGGCAGATTGGACAATGAAAAAAGGGAGGTCATTCATCATGCATTCCGCTCATGACCGCACAAATTTAAAAAAGTTTGGAGCACGTGAATTTGTGAATCCCATTACTCATTCTGTAGTCCGTTGATGTTTATTTAATACTTTGAAAGCCCCGTTTCACGCTATGCAGAAAGTTCTTGTTTGACCAACATACTCATCTATACGTCATCAGTCATGTTATTTTTTTTATAGGAGAGGGGGCAACCGATCATACGGCTCACCTGATGGTAAGTGACTACTGCCGCCCATGAACAACTGCAACACCAGGGGAATTGCAAGTGCGTTGCCGGCCTTTTTGAAAGGAGTAAGCTCTTTTCTTGAAGGTCTCTAAGTCGTATTGGTCCGGAAAAATTGCTAATGGTAAGCATATATTCGTGAAAGAATTCTTTTCTCAAATTTGTCCAAGCTTTTTCATAAGATATGTCTTGGGACATGCCAGAAAGTTCTTGTGGCTTCCAATAGATGGCGGTATAACCTTGTTAACGCTAAACATAAATATCCAGACCAACAACGGGCAGAATCGTCAAAGATGAGAGATGTCTGGTACTGTAAACGTCAATCCGCTTGCCAAATCGCAATTAAGAACGGAAGAATACTGATAATAAACTGTCCCGGCATCTAGTGCCGTCTCTATCTAGTAAGGACGTCTAGTTTTATTGCAGTTGCTTTAATCCTGGACTCAATGACCCACCTAAAGTTATAGTTTAGAGAAAGCTTAATTTCTAACAACTAACTAAGTATACTACAAAAATCCATCCATCCATCCATTACAGCCAATAATGTCTACAATATACTGCTTCTTGTAGAGGGATGTTACACTTGACGGATGGTAAGAACTGACAAATCTTCTTCAGCAATTTTTAGTATGTTCTTATGGAAACTCGCGACTCCTCTGACATAATGGTAGTACAGAAAGTACACGCTCGACTGGGCCGGTTTCACGCCGGTCTCACTGTAACGGAGGCGCGGAACCCGTAGCTTGTTGTCGTACAAAACTTGCTTGACGTGCTGGTGGGACTGATGGTGTTAAGAAAGAAAGAAAGAAAGAAAGAAAGAAAGAAAGAAAGACATTTATTCACTGGAACTGTACACATCACAAAAAATAAAATAAACAGTTAAAAGTATGGTATTACAAGAGATGGGGTGTATCGAGCCAGTGAAAAGATGATTCAGCGTAATGCTGCAGGGTAACCTGCAGCGCTGATGATTCTGCCATAACACAGATACACGCACGATCCGCCTGGATGTGTTTATGAAATACATATCAATAATTATTTTATAAATCGAAATATTTCGTTGCTCATAAATATACCTCTATATACATTTGGGGATATACACACATACATACAAGACATATTATACATAAATATATTCATATCATATATTCTATATAAAAATAAAAACTTTCAAAAAATATATAAAAATAAAAGTAACGATGTTTAGTAAATATACACCCTAAAACAAACATATAATGCTCAACGATGCTGGAAGAAACATCTGCTGTAGGCTCAAGGTTGAGCTTTTGTGAGTGTAATAAATGATTTTATAGTGGATTTAAAATTTTACTTTGATTTACACTCACGAATAGGTGGAGGAATGTTGTTCCGGCACCTCGTAGCTATATATATTAAACTACTCTCTGAAAGCTGCAGAACAGTGGGATTGCAAGCGGTTCGTACAAGACCTAATGATGTTTTGTCGATTTCTCCATATGTTTATCATATAAATATAGGGTGACTTAGTTTTGACAACATCAAATAGTAGATTAGCGAGGTATAGTTTCTGTCGCGCTTTCATTTTTAAAATACCTGCTTCATTGAAAAAAGGTGTTACATGCGACCGTTTTGGTATTGAGAAGCAGTATCGTGCACATGCATTTTGTATACGTTGAATTAGACGTTGTGACTTTTCCAAAATACAGGGTCCATACACTGTAATGCAGTGATTTAATTTTGAAAGAACGAGATTCACACAGTCTAATTCTAAGTCCAACTGAAGGTATTCACGGATTCTATAACACCTTTAACCTATAAAAGCAGTTGCGGACAAGCTCGAATACGTGTTTTCAAAACGCAGTCTGCCATCCATAACTAAACCGAGGTTACGAGCTTCACTTACACGCTCCAGAGGGACGTTTAACAACATGATTTTAGGGTTTTGACTCTCTAAAATTTTATTTGGTTTTTGATCCTAAAAGCATATACTCTGTTTTAGTGGGTTTAAAATTAGGGAATTTTTCTGTGACCATATTGCAATTTGATTCAGGTCCTCATTGATGTTACTAATTGTAGAATGAATTTTAAAGGCCGGCACGCATCTGCAATTCCTCTGGTTCCTGGTGTTGCAGTTGTTCGGGCGGCGGTAGTCACTACCATCAGGTGAGCCGCATGCTCGTTTGCCTCTCCTATAAAAAAAAATGAATTTAAGGAATTGGGAAAGATACACCTGTAGATCATCATAATGGTATTTAAAAATGCATGCAATTAGTTATATCAGCAGTAAATTATAAATAACAACGGTCCTAAGATAGAACCCTGTGGAACACCTCTATTAAGTGGTCGTTTTTCAGAAACAAGGGAAGACCCATTTGGTTGATTTAATATTACTTGTGAACGGCCGCATAAGTAACTTTGAAACCATTTTATGGAAGATGTTACAAAACCATAAAACGATAGCTTAGACAGCAGCAAATCTATGTTAATAGAATCAAACGCTCTTGAAAAGTCAACCAGAGTCTTGAGATGTAAGAATATTGTCAACCACATCAAGTAAAGCAGTAGACGTGCTTCTACCTTTTCTAAAACCCGATTGTAAGTCAGGTAAAATATTGTTAGCATCACAAAACTTAATGACTTGATTATATATAACTTTTCTAAAATTTTAGAAAGAAAGGCAGTATACTTATTGGCCTTAAGTCTCTGAGATCCTTAGGATCATTATTTTAGGTAAAGGACGTACGAGAGCTATTTTCCACGAAGAAGGAAAAGTAGATGTTTCAATTGACTTATTTATGATTGCTGTAATCACTTTTAACGTAGCGGAAGTGTTAAGATGATCATATCCCTACTCAACTTATCAATACCGTGAGCATTTGATTTTATTGATAATATAATCTTTGCAACATATTCTTCACTTACATTATAAAGTTTAAATTATTATCTCCATATCGATGAAACTCATATTGAGTTAAATCGGAAATGGTTAAATTATTATTCCCGGAAACATTAAGAAAATTTGGGTCGTCGAAAACACAGGAAGCGCTGTCGATTGCTTAATGTTGGAAGGACGGACTGTTTCAAGTTCTTCCACAATAATTTCGGATGGTTTAAATTATTATTAATTTGATTGTTAAAATATGCTTTTTTCTCCCAGTATATACTAATGTTCGACAAATGTTTCAAAGATTTGTATTGAATTTTATCGCTATCCAAATTAGTATTCTTAAACTCGAATGGCTTTTATTCCGAAGTTTCATGATGTACCGAACATGCTAGTTAACCACGGTAAATTTCGATCACGTACTGCTATGGACTTTTCAGGTGCATAGATGTTAAATATATTTAAACAAATAAGTAAAGGTTGATACTATTTCATTAACGCAATCCATTTTAATTACACTTTCCCAATCTACTGAGGCAATCATATTATCAAAGTGAATTAAATTGATTTTTATAGGTCTATAATTAATAAATTTTAAATGAGGTTTGGGTTTAATTATTTTAAGGGTTGCCAGAATCATTGCATGTGCTCCAAGATCAGTCACATGGTCAACTTGTATGCCCTTGACTTCAGCATCAGTACAGACGAGAGTCTATTAACGTCTCGCTGTGAGATGTAAAATGTGGGTTCTTTAACATAGTTTATAAGACTAGTATAATGCAGAAATTGTTGAAGTCTCAAGGTCATATTATCTTTTCATTAAGAACATTTATATTAAAATCACCCAATAACACCAGTTTGTCATAACACGAAAATGTTGCTAATGAATCAGTGAGAGCGTCGAAGAAAGTATCAACATTTACCCATTGGGGTCTGTAGGCTGTGCCTATTAAAATTTTAGTCGAGTTGATGACAAGTGAAAGCCACATTTGTTCAACGTCACCAATCGAAGAAGGGTGCGAACAAGTACGGACTGAATACCACCCTAATATAAAACCCGACACCGCCGCCACGACTTCGCATGGAAGATGGACGGGGAATATGTTTTGTATATCCAGGAGACGGTGCACGGCCGACTCTCCGGTCCTAAGCCATGTTTCATTTATTGCCATTAAATCCGGTGACAATCGCTCCAATGCAAGATGGCACTCATCATGGTTATTGCCAAGAGATCCGGCATTAAAAGACCAATTTTCAGATATTTTGAACTGAATTAAAACCTAAGAAACCACAACAGTAAATTACAGTGGACCTCCAGCCCGATTATTATAAACGAATACACTGACCGACTAAGAATAATAGTAAAACCTTATATGATACAATTAGAATATATAAAGACACAAAGCACCGAATGCGTGTAAATATTATTCACAGATAAACACTTAACTCAGAACTAAACCTATTAAAATAACACGTAAAAAATGTTGGGAATTAAAAGACTACGGTACACTATACACACATAATATGTAGCTCCATTTACACACGAGCACATATTTATCATATAAATATTACCGACGTACAGCAATACATATTCAGATATATATACATATTTATATGTGTCGTAGTAAGTGAAATGCTAATAGCATTTTAAAATTATATTTCGTAAAATATTATGTTGGTAAAATATTTGTGATGCATTAATAACGTATATTGTCAAAGTAATAATATATAGTGAAGAATATTCTAATTGGTATAAATATGACCATAATTTGTTCAATGAAAGTAGTAGAAACCTTTGTCAACACACACATGACACGACACACCTCCAACGATAGAAACATGATTATATTATATATACAGTTAGCAAAGTAAGCGACTTGGCCAATGAGAAAACACAAACCACATTAACATTAAAAGTTGCAGTAGTAATGAAGTTACATTTTTATAAATGAGTTCAATTAGCACATTAATAATTGCACTAAAATTAACCTGCTGTTTCAACCTGCCAAAGGAATAAAAGAAAATTATAAATAAAAAATAGAGGTGGTTATATTTTATAAATACATTCATTTAGCACATCTATATTTACACTAAAATTAAAGAAATTGTTAACAGACCTATACAAATAATACAGGTAGAATACCAAAGGAATAAAAGAAAATTATATAACTATAAAATAGAGGTAATGAGGTTATTTTTATAAATAAGTTCTATTAGCACATTTATAATTACACTAAAATTAAACAAAATTATTAACAAGCCTATACAAATAAAACAGGTAAATGACAAAGGAATAAAATAAAATTATATAACTAAAAGTAGAAGTAATGAGGTTATGTTTTTATAAATTGGTTCATTTAACACATTGATAATTACACTAAAACTAAACAAATTTATTAACAAACCTACGCAGATAATACAGGCGGAGTGCAAAAGAAATAAAAGTAAAATTATATAACTTAAATATACAGGTAAAACTTTAAAATATTTATAAAAACATGTAAAACTTTTTAATTGGCTATTTCGAGCTATTTCCCCATCAACATGGTAGCGGAATTAAATTTTAGACTACCCCAGGAGGGTACCAGCACCTGGAGAATCCTCGCTGAGCATCCACGACCATGCCACCACTCCTGAGCGTGGGTGCTCAGGCTGCCCCGCGTATTCTGGGGCAAATTCGCTCAAAACCATAACTGCTCAGCAAACTGAGCAACAACACCAAGCGACCCCGCCACGCTATCCGTGGATTTTCGCAACATCAGGACTTCACTCGAACCCAAACGCCGTCCACTACTATCTCGACGGCGAAGCCGGCTTCTCTTTCTGACTGAGACGCAGGTGTCCTCCGGCTGACACTTCGTATCTCCCACCCGAGGTACAAATTGAACACCTTTGTGCCTCGGGCTGGAGTTTGCGTGTACGTCAGAGAGGACATCTGTTCTCGACGCCTCGGCAGTCTTGAAGGTTCGGACCTGTCCATCCTTTGGCTACGCGTAGATAGCGACGACCATCCGCGCGTTTACGGGTGCCTCTATAAGTCCCATAGCGGTAATGCCGAAACAGACCGACTCATCGACCACGTCCAAATACAGATTCCTTGCTACAACAGGTCCCATCTGCAGAGATCGTGATCCTTGGCGATTTTAACGCCCACCACGCCGAATGGCTTGGTTCACGTTTTACCGATCATGGGAGATCTGTTTATGACTTTGCCTTGGCATATGGTCTGACACAGCTGGTTACTTCGCCTACGCGGATTCCAGATGTGAAGGGTCATACACCTTCCTGTTGGACCTTCTGCTGACCTCTCATCCGGACGGATATCAGGTTTCCTCTCGGCTCTTCGGACCATTGTCTGATCCGGAGTGTGGTGCCACCA
>JAGSMP010002523.1:0-19135 GCA_029286625.1 Parnassius orleans | reverse complement strand
AGCTATTTCCCCATCAACATGGTAGCGGAATTAAATTTTAGACTACCCCAGGAGGGTACCAGCACCTGGAGAATCCTCGCTGAGCATCCACGACCATGCCACCACTCCTGAGCGTGGGTGCTCAGGCTGCCCCGCGTATTCTGGGGCAAATTCGCTCAAAACCATAACTGCTCAGCAAACTGAGCAACAACACCAAGCGACCCCGCCACGCTATCCGTGGATTTTCGCAACATCAGGACTTCACTCGAACCCAAACGCCGTCCACTACTATCTCGACGGCGAAGCCGGCTTCTCTTTCTGACTGAGACGCAGGTGTCCTCCGGCTGACACTTCGTATCTCCCACCCGAGGTACAAATTGAACACCTTTGTGCCTCGGGCTGGAGTTTGCGTGTACGTCAGAGAGGACATCTGTTCTCGACGCCTCGGCAGTCTTGAAGGTTCGGACCTGTCCATCCTTTGGCTACGCGTAGATAGCGACGACCATCCGCGCGTTTACGGGTGCCTCTATAAGTCCCATAGCGGTAATGCCGAAACAGACCGACTCATCGACCACGTCCAAATACAGATTCCTTGCTACAACAGGTCCCATCTGCAGAGATCGTGATCCTTGGCGATTTTAACGCCCACCACGCCGAATGGCTTGGTTCACGTTTTACCGATCATGGGAGATCTGTTTATGACTTTGCCTTGGCATATGGTCTGACACAGCTGGTTACTTCGCCTACGCGGATTCCAGATGTGAAGGGTCATACACCTTCCTGTTGGACCTTCTGCTGACCTCTCATCCGGACGGATATCAGGTTTCCTCTCGGCTCTTCGGACCATTGTCTGATCCGGAGTGTGGTGCCACCACGCCCTCGCGGTTGCACCGACCTTATTTTGGGACATAATTTTTATCGTTCGTTTACTACTGCATTCAAATTACTTTGCAATTAAAACATACGTGGGAACAAAAAATAAAATTTTCACACTCTTTTGTAATAAAATTTATAAATTAACATGTAATGATTGTAAAGATATGAAAAGATTTACTTACCTATCTACACGAGGCCTCCGTTCAGGCGAGATGAAACGTCAAAAAGAGAGATACTTTTTTTTTATGTCAAGTTGACAGTGCCCGAATTAGTGATGCATTCAAGGTTAATACTTTTTGATAGCAGATTTAAATTGGCGGGTTTATTTAACCCAAAAAATAGGTTTAAATATTATGTCATAATTCTAGGTCGCTGGGCCGGAATTTAATGGTTTTCAAAACTGTCTTGGGCCGGAGTATCGAAATATTTTTGTCATTAAATTAGGTCGGTGGGCCTTACGACGATAAAGAGATACATTTTGGGTTTAGGTTATTTTATTTGTGTATTTTAAATCATTGTCTTCTTAGAATTAAGAAAAGTATTGATGTGTTGATAGTCTAATAATTAGTCAATATTATGTATTTTCTTAAAAATTTTACTATACACACTCTTAAGTACGAGGTGTTGTTTCGTATATATGTAATTAAAATATTATCGAAACCCTATAATAGGTGTTACTATAAACCATTAACACAATTTATTATCTTTGTTTTTATCGTTATTTTTTCATTATTAATCAATATGCACATACAATAATTCGAAGTGAACTTATTATTGAATATGTAATAAAAGTTAATGGGAAGGCCGGCTGTTGCCGGGTCCGACCTCGTGTAACAAATTGATGTAATAAGTCTGAAAGCATTGAGAGTTTCTTCTAAGATGTACAGAAATTTGCTGCTCCGGGACTAATGTAGTGGTAATAATTAATTTGAAAGGTTAACCCATTGTAATAATAGCGGCGTAATAAGCGTGATTGGATTACTGTTGATTTTGTAATTTAACAGATCAAATGGCCGTAACAATAGCTAGCGTAATAAGGGTGATTGAATTTATAACTTAAATAATTTATACTATACATTACTGTAATACCTAAAATTAGAAATTATGTATCTTATTAAACGGTGACTTTCAAAATCGGAAATAAGGAATAGTCAGAGCTAAATGAACAGGTCAATAGGTACGAAGTAGCCAACGCGATTAGTGATACACCGTACCCAGTAGTCTAATAGTTACGAGAAAGGTAAGGGCTACTACTACGAAACTAAAAATTCATGAATTTGAACTTACTATTCGAGTTCCTATGTAAATCGCTCGTTGAATTGGTTAACGGGAATACCAGTAAGGTTTTTAATAACATTACGCATTAGTTTATCGTAAGAATTATTATGATTAATTGACAATCTTTACCTATATCTATATCTATCTAGTCCCTAGCGAGCTTCTGTCTTTCTCTATGACCGCGTTTATCTCATAAACTGTTGCGGAATGGATTTTCATTCGATTTAAGCTTATAGATAGAATTGTTCCCGAGTAAGATTTTGGAGTATAACTTTTGAATATTTTGTGCTAATAAACTTTGAAAGTTTATCATCTAATTTTTAGTTAAAAAAAGAAAAGTTAAAGCCTACATACGCCCCACTGCTTGATCCAGGCCTCCTTTTGTTATTAAGATGGTTTTAGGACAAAGAAGGGCTACCGCACTGCCGCAAGTACCTCGTGTTGGTGATTTCCTCACAACATATCCTTTCAATGCCAAGCACGTAGTGAATGAGCATTGCCATTTACTGACATTTAGTTTTTTCTATTGCCATTAGCAATTTATCGGTGTCGGTGGAGATCAAAATTGATTTTCTCGCGTACCTACTAAACATTTTCAGACAAGCTATTATTCCCCTAAGTATCTGTGAATTAGGGTTCTGCTTTATCCATTCTTGTAATAATTATTAAAACAATTTTTTGAATAGAGTGTTATATCAAAGCTAAAAAAAACTTTCTTTAAGAATAAAATAGAATTACTTTAGTAGAGATATTAATGAATTATTTAATTAATAGGGAACTGTTTATATTTTGTACAATACAGAATCTAGCTAATTTACAAATATACAAAACAGTGTTTACTAGGAGTTTAGTTAGAAGTTTTGTTTAGTTTTATTTAGAATTCAGAACAATAAATAAGTTTAAAGGCATCTATTTTCCACGAAAATGAGACAAAATTTGAAAATTCAAAAGCTACAAGTATATAACATAACCCAACTTTTCATAGAGCAGCCAAATTTTAAACTTAAAAGCAAATATATAAATAATGATAGACCGTTATTGTGGTTTTTGAAAATAAGAGTAAATAAGGCTTCTACTTTTATTTGAAATTATCCCACATTGAATGTGATTTATGGGAAACAACTACGCGTACGCGCTTCTTCTCTGTGATGATTCAATTCGTCTTTGCCACAGATTTTGAATGTGTTCGTGCTGATAAAATCAGTTAAAATAATGCATTACCACGCATTTTGAATTTAAAAGATAAAATGGACAGAGAGTTTTAGATTTTTTTAATAAATTTTTCTTCATCATTTGCCTTTATTACTTATTCTTCAAATTTGGCTGGTTATTTCAAAATTACTCTGTATATTGACAGCCAGTTGCGTATTACGTTACATTGCTGAAACGTTCCAGACAATAAGGGTCAGTGGACTTAGTCAAGTAAGAAAATATGTAGGCATAAAAATATATAACTTTCGGACTATTAATGCAAGCCAAAAGCAACCTTATGCCTTTTCTCTTTTGGATATTGTTATCCTTATGCTATCGCGAGTGTTCTAGTACCTTCCGGTCGAAAGAGTGGAATGACTTAGATTGGCCTAGAAAGTACTATATTCATTTTATCGAGTATAAAAACGTGTGCCGGAGAGCGGAGAGTTAGTTATTTCGGGAACAAGAAAGTGAACTCTACTTCGGAAAACGACTACGAGTAATCGACTTACAACATTTGCGATTATTAAGGACCTACCCGAAGAAGCTTAGCGATTTTGGACGACGTATTTTTAAACTTGTGTGTAGTAAAACACAATCTTTCATCCTAATCGGCATTTTTACTCACCTCGCACGTAACAATAATATGTTAAATATTTAAAAAATAGTTATAGTTAAATTGACTAGCAGAACACAGCTTTAATTAAAATCAAGCCTAATAAAAGTGTAATCAAATGTAACATCCGGCGACGAGATGCAGAAAGTAGTAGAAAGCAGTATCCATAGGATAAACTAAAATCAACGAAAATCCGGGCAAAAGAACACAATATAACTGATGAAGAATCAACGCTCTGGGAAGTCTAAAATCTGTTCAGGATTGCCCCCGCCATTACACAGAACAGATAGACCAAATATTTTTATAGAATAAGGGTGACAAACAGTACACAGTCCACCTGATGGTAAGTGGATGCGGCAGCCATAGACATCTACACATTTATCCTAATTAAAATCAAAATGCGTTGTCACCCATGAGGACTGAGAGGAATACCTCGTTTCCAAAATAAAGGGTCTCCGGTTTCTACACTCCTGTACAAAACACAGCAGCATTAAGCTCCTATTTTACGCTGGTATTATGTGAGAACGTGGTCTACGCAGTCGAGCCGGCCGATCGTACTACAACCCATAATATAGCTGCAGCGTGGCTCTACCACTGTATTTACATAACAACACCGTATCCGACCAAAATGATCAACGAGGCTATTGCCATGAAGTGAATACCGGCGGTCACTCTATATTATATGTATGGCAGCGAATATTTTTTATGTGTCAAAATTAAGAAAAAGCAAGGAAAAGGCGACAGTGGATGATAAAAATTCATAAATCAAGAAATAAGTAAGTTTACTTTATTCAGCATGTTGAGTTTTAAATAATAATAACATAAAATATATAAATACTTATTTATGTTTTTAACTTTGTTACAGAGACTTTTTAAACAACACGTTTTATGATCTAACTGCTGAACCTGCCCCATTTTGAAATAATCCTCGTATTTGAAATAAATCTACGATTGTACAAGCCCAACTCAGGTTATTTTTTATTCTCACCCAAGCATCATATAATATTATGAAATCCTTTCACTTATGGCCAACTGCTTTTGGTTGCCATAATATCGTCTCTCCATATTACTAACAAATTCTAAAATCTTCTCATTACTCCAATCCATGTCGAAAATACGTTAAGCCTTATTTACTTCAACACGTCTGCTATGCGATGTTTGTGAGACAGACTGTAGCCTCCCGATTATATTAGCTTATCTACGGTGGCCGCACAAGCGAAGTTCATCACGATAAAACACTGATGTGCGAGCGTTTACTGATAGCAAAGCGATGTGCGTGTGAGTTCGCACGAAGTGACAAAATATTCACGAAAATTTGCCTACATATATCGCGATAACTATTATTTGCGTTATTGCGATGTGTTCGGCCTAGGTATTAAAGAGACTATAATTTCTTTTGCGTAATTGGAACCAGATATTAAAAGTTTCAAGCTGAAGGTACTTAACACATACACTGCCGTCAGTCATCCTTTAAATGCAGTACTCCATGCAAAGTGACTGACACGGCAGCATAAGGGTTAAGGTCAATAATGACATTCGGACTTTGAACACCTCCGACCGACCAACGACAATTCCACCGTGACCATATATAAAACTTGTTAAATCTTTAAAAAATGTACTTTCTTCATTCAATATTTTTTCGTGGTAGAAACCATGCAGCTATATTAATAGTATGGTTGTAGCACGAATGGGTCGGCTCGACCGAGAAGGACCACGCTCTCACAGAATACCAGCATAAAATAGCAGCAATGCTGCTGTGTTTGTATGGTTAGTGAAGAACCGGAGACCTTTTACTGGAAAAGAGGCATTCTATGTTAGTACTTACGGCTGACAACGCAACTGCATTTAAATTCGCAAACGAAGATAGATGTAGATGTCTATGGGCCATAGCAACCATTTACCATCAGGTGGACTGTGTGCTCGTTTGTCACCCTTATTCTATAAAAAAAATACATGAGTTCAAACCTCATAATAGTAAGAAATGAATTTTTAATTTTAATTTACACTTCCTAATACTAACGAACAGTAACACAAAATGAAAAATAATGTGTCGTGTACGTAAGAATATCCATTACCCCGTTACATGTCATGGATATAAAACGTGACTACGAGGTTGTCCAGAAAGATGTCATAGGTTCCAGTACACAGCTTATTTATTTATTTATTTAAACTTTATTGAACCTTACACATAAAGTAAAGGAACAAAAGGCGGACTTAATGCTAAAAGCATTCTCTGCCTTATGCGGGATAATGACAAGTTGATGCTAAAGCGCAGATAATAATACATCTATCCTCGATTAAGAATCGCAATGGAACGTAACGGACGGCATACAGTCAACTTAAGCTGTATTTTTTCTTCGTAAAAATAGTTTTGAGTATAATTTCACTTGTTTGTGTCAAAATTAAGGTTCGGATATCTTAACTGAGCTGTGTTATCGTTGTGGATTGCAGTGGATGAGTAATAGTGTAAAAGATTGTGTGATTGTGATTTCACTGTGTAATTAATATTATCTCCTTTCATTAAATCTCAGTGGAGGTAGGCAGTACCTCAGAACCATCTGGTGAGCAGTGAACAGTAACATTAACGACATCTTTCGGCATTTAATTAGTAATTAAAATAAATACGATATGGCAAAGTGCGGAGCTTGTGCAAATTCCTCTCGTCGACAGGTGGCGTTGGTTGTACAGTCTGTTCAAATATATTTCATAGGGCATGTCTAATGGTGTCTGATGGAACAACGATAAGCAAAGATTGGGTGTGCCGGAATGCAAAAAAAGTCAAGAAAGGGTGATAACAGCTGTACCCTGTAAGAGGTATCTCCGAAACACCCTCAAGAACTTCAAGTGATCAGGGCCGCCATGCAGCGATGATGGAACTCAGAAGACTGCTTTGAACGATGATGATTCCCGCAAGAGCTTAGCCGCCAACTTGTTGCCTGCGTGGTCGAGATGCGAGAACTCCAAGGAAATGGCAGAACTCCATGCATCCGTTGCATGTTTCACGGAGCGAATGAATGGCTTTGAACGAAGGCTGGAGTAATCGAGCAAATGCATACTCCTACCAAAGTGGAGGTCATTGAGCTAGAAAACAGTTAATTTATTAAAGCAGGAGCTCAATGACCGGGATCAAGAGGCACTGCTTTCGGATCTTGAGATCGGACATCTATTGAGGAGAAGGGGAAAATATCACCCACACCATATCTGTTCTAGCAGTAAGGCTAGGGTACCACTGGAAGAACGGGACGTCGTCTTTGCGGAGCGTGTTGGAGCGGCGCCACTGTCTTTAAGCGCTAGTACGGAAGGAGGCGTAGCACGAGCGCGCCGCGTGGTGGTGCGGCTGGCGAGGCGTAGCCTGCGCGACGTTGCTGCGCGCTGCTCGCGTGCGTCGCTCAATCACTACCGCGGACATCGGGCTGGCCTCCTCGCCCCAACGCCTCTACGTAAATGAGCGCCTGACGAGGAATAATCGGCAACTATTCTATAGGGTCCGTGAAGCCTGTCGAAAGCTTTCGTGGCGCTACTCCTGGACAAGAAGGGTCGTACGCTACGCGCAGAGGGCAAGGTTTACTGCATCCGCACAGACGATGACTTTAATCGTGTTTTCAATCAAATATTGTTTGCATTAGCAGCTCTGCATAAAGTAAACAATATAAGTCTAAATATATTGATTATAAGAAAATTATTACTACTAATATTTGTTATAACCATATTTTTAATTATTCATAATGTTATATATACAAACATTTACAGCTATTATGGCTATGATGGTGCGATGGTAAGGGCAGAGTTTCTAATTACTAATTTCATGTTTACTCATAATTATTTACAATTAAAACCATTAATTCGTGTTCAAACAGTTATATATCTCAGTTATTTTAAGGGAAAATGTTTAAGTTATAATAATAATAATTCTATTCTATTGATGATTAATTACATTATATATATTTTTAAAACATTGAGCTTCATAAAAAGTATATTAGCGTATCATAATCTTAAGAGCACACTTCGTAGGTATCTTTTCTCACTTCGTTGCTGCACAAGTATAGTATTTTTGACTATTATCTCATTCATTCAATTCTAAACATAATCTTAAGTTAGGCTTACTTAATGTGGGATCGCTTGGCACAGGACATGACAGAATTTCTCGTAGCTATGGATCGTTATTCTGTCGACATAATGGCGATTAATGAAACCTGGTTGCGAGAGGGCGAAGAGGGCGCTCGCCTGCGGTGCCCGGTTATAGATTACGTCACGTTCCTCGCCCTTCCGACGTGCGCTCGCGCGGAGGTGGAGTGGCTTCTACATACGTCAGGGCATTGCAGTCCGCACACTAGCACCCCCAGCCCCAGAGCAGTGGCTTGCACTAACAATTAACGGTACAAAATTAATAATTGGTACTGCTTACAGACCGCCATGGTTGAGTGTTGACATTTTTTTCGATGCTTTATCGGAAACTATCGGAACATTATCATGGTGTAATAATGTAGTTCTATTAGGCGATCTCAATATAAATTTATTAAATGATATGGATAATAACTGTAAGTTGAAAATTTTTTTACAATGTTATAAATTAAATCAGTGTGTTACTGAGCCTACCCACTTCACGGAATACAGTGAAACTTTAATAGACCTAGTATGTACAGACATCCAACAATCATTCATTTCTGTGAATCATATACCGGAACTAAGCGGTCATGCATTTATTTGCTGCGAATTAAATATAAAAAAACCGAAATCGAAACCGATTATTATATCGCGTAGAAATTTGCATGCGATTGATAATGAACAGTTCCTATTAGATTTAAAGTCTTTAAATTGGACAAGTTTCAAAACATTGGATCGCGTCAATGACATGGTATCATTGTTTAATACTATGTTGAAAACATTATTTAACATTCATGCGCCCGTATGTAGAAAATCATTAAAACACTTCCAATATCCTTGGATTACTTATAATATAAAAAAAATGATGAAAGTCAGAGATGAAGCAGGTGTTGTCGCACGTAAGTCAGGTGGTACAGCAGCCCAAAAATTACTTTAAAAGAGCTCAAACACTATGTTGCACAAGCATTAATAAGAGAAAAGAAAGCACTACAATTTTTTATAAATAATCAAAATACTCATCGTATGGTCACATATAAAAAAAACGTTAGGTTAAAAACTAAGCCGGACCTGCCTCACCATATTTTCAACGACCCGACTTGATTAATACAAGCTTTTTAATGTGCCAGGAAATAATCAAGTTCCTATTTCATATATGACATTCTTTAAATCACACGTCAAAGTCTCAAATGTATTCAAACTGAAGACAATAGAGGAAAGTGATATTGTGAAAATAGCACAGTCATTAAAGTCAAATGCGGTGGGTGCAGACGGTATTTCCTTGGATATGTTGAAAATGTCTTTTCCGTAACAATACCTGTTATTACGGAGATAATTAATAAATCAATTACAACGCAAACATATCCTCAGAATGGCAGCATGCACTCATCAGGCCTATACCCAAAACTCAAATCCTATTACCATGAAGGACATACGCCCGATTAGTATACTCCCATGTCAAAATCTTGGAGAAAGTCGTGGCTGAGCAGGTAAGAATATACTTAGAAACAAACGATGTACTTCCCAGTCTTCAGTCAGGGTTTAAAACACCACAGTACGTCAACCGCTATGATAAATGTTGTCGACGATATACTATCAGATATAGACAGTGGCAAAGGAACGATTTTAGCCTTGCTAGACTTTTCAAGAGCATTCGACTGTCTTAATGTACCATTGCTTTTGTCTAAATTACATTATTACGGTTTCGACATATCTGCGATAAAATGGTTCGAAAGTTATTTCGAGCATCGTATACAGCAAGTAAAATATCAGATGAAAATGGGTTACCAGTCATTTCGAACGCTCAGGCTGTCAAACAAGGCGTTCCGGGATCTATCCTAGGACCTATTTTGTTTGCCGTGTACTGTGCGGATATAACAAATTGTATTAAGCATTGCAAATACCATATGTACGCGGATGATACACAGATATATATACCTTGTAAGCCGGGGAGACTAGATTGGTGGAAAAATTAAATGACGATCTCGAAAGAATTGCAGCTTGGTCAGATTCGAACGCATTAGTCCTAATGGAAGCAAGTCTAAATATATAATTCTAGGTACGGCTCAGCAAATACAAAAATAGCAAAACATGAAACTAAGGTAACCATAAGGAGCGAACGAATTGAACGCGTGACTGAGGCTCGTAATTTGGGTTTGTTGATAGATGACAAGTTACGCTTTGAAAGTCACATAATAAACACTGCAAGAACATGTTTTTATAGGTTAAAAGTATATCAAATTAGAAATTGCCTAAATACCGATATGGATAAGACTATGCGATTCTTTGATTCTGTCTAAATTTAATTATATGGATATGGTATATGGCCCTCGTCTGCTTGTGCGTAGAGAAACTTGTCCAGAGGTGCAGAATGCTTGTGCGAGATTTTGTTTTAAAATACCTCCACGCGCTCACGTCACGCCGTATATAAACGAACACAATGTTTTAAAATGCAGTATCGGCGAGAACACCACCTAGCCATTTCTATTTGGATTAATTAAATATAATGTACCACCTTATCTTTATCACAAATTAGTGTGGTCTCGCGACGTACAATCACAGATCACTCGCTCGTCATGTTACTCTTTGGTTGTTCCCTACCATCGTACTATCGCCTTTCGTGGAAGTTTCAAATATTCAGCCTCTAAATGCTGGAATAACCTGCCGCCACCGCTTCGTAGTCTGGAAACATTAAATACATTTAAAATAAAATATAAAACTCACCTAATTATTGTTCAAAAAACTATGGCTTGATATTTACCTACCTAAATAATTACAGACACTTAGCGCTGTCCGGAGGGTCATACGGAAAGCATAAGAGTGCATAGTACTTTTTTTTTGATATTTAAACGCTGAAATAAAAGTGTTTTTCATGCTATTAATTATAACTATGATACAAGTATATGTTTAACGTGCAATCATTATTGACTTTATTAAAATATTGTTTCTAATGATAATATTGTTGCTTAAGATTATGGTTATGATTACATACCTCTGAGAAAATATTTTTGTAGGGTTTAGGTTTCTTCTTTTATATTATTTCCAACTATTACCTCATAGATACATGTCTCTTATGGTGATAACAATACTTTTTATAATGTTTCGGACATTCTTTGTATTAGATCCAGTTAGTTCATTCATGTAATCTATGTTAATTATTATTAGTCTATCAATGACGGTATGAACGTCCGTACGTCACTTAATTCACAGGCCCACTGAAAACCAGCGCTGTAGTCTCGTATTGACTGCGGCATTAAGCTGAGTGCGGTCTGTTTGTTACGCCACGCCACACACACTTTGTGCGTAAAATGTGTGATGTGTTTAATATATTTTATTTTTATTTTTATCTATATGTATTTTGTGTTTATGGTTTAAATGTACATGTGGCGTACTTGAGCAATAAATGTTTTCTTTCTTTCTTTCTTTCTTCAATGCAGATGTGTTTAACCCTAAAATTAAGATGCCCTGCTATCGATAAAATGGTTCTCGTTGCACAACTTACAGAAACAGGGCATATTAATTCTATTTTACTGACGGTGGGGAGCTTGGTGCTTCCCGGTTCATAACCCATTCGTAAGGGTTCGGTAGGGAAAGTGAGTAATGTCTTCAACATTTGATAATATATTCCTTCAATGTTCGTTAGATGCCGCGGTTGAAATTGGCCAAGAGGTCATCGACGAAAATCCCGAATGACAAAGTACGAGTATAAATTATGCAAAAAGGCGGACATATGATTTTAGATCGGGTTCGCGGTTTTTATGAAAGGCATTCGGATTTACAACGAAGTTATGATAACTGCGTATACAGATACAGATTGCAGTACGTAAACTTATTTTATCAATTTTCAGTACCAGTTACCAAGTAGCATTAATTCACTTATTCGCCTTTGTTAAAGCACAGTGAAATGCCACGCTACAGTAATATCATTTGAAATTAAAACACTATAAAATAGCTTTATGTTTTTGTACTTTGTGGTTTAAACTTTTGGTTTAGTATGTATTTTTAACATACCATTAGGAAGTTATTTTAATGGGCCAAATATTCAAAAGTCCGACTTTCCACCACAATTTGTCCACATTTTGACGTCACGGAGTACGACTTACGAACGGTCATACGAAACAGTTATTCCTGCTAGATCATTGTTTAAAACATAAAAAGTACTTCATATTTAAATATTAAGCAGTTTGTACTGCATTAACTCTCACGTTTTAAACGCCCTTCGTACATTAAAACTCATGGGAATCAGTTAGCATTAATGATGTCTAAAATATGTAATCGAGCCTCTAACTCTAAACCTTCAAATCGAAATATTTCAAAACAAAAGCTCAAGGGTTTGCCAAATTTTTACAATTGAAAACACTAAGCTAGTTTAAAACTTATATCATAAATATTATGTATTGAAGAGTTGGTCTCTCCTTTTAATATGAAAATCAGTCAATCCAAGTAGGATAACAATCTGGTACAGAACTGTTAAAAAGTGTTTTAATATAATTTGATTGCTATATGTTTTGATGTCCATGTAACAAATAAATAAATAAGTTGGTACATCCTCTGTTGGAGATGGTGAAGTCTGTCTGGCTTTTCTCATCAGTGGTTAATAAAAAGTAGACTTTTAATAAGTACCTATTATATGGTGATGATATGTAATCTAGGTATAATGTATAAAAATTATTCTATTCTATTCTAATCTCACCTCATGTGCTGCGATCATATGGTTCAAAGTTAATACTAAAGACTGCAAACAAGTTCGGACACATTTTGCGCTTTTCAAAACAAATTTTACGGATTTTATCTTATATCTATTTTAATTTTAACTTATTTAACCCGACGTTTTGGGCGCTTTAAAACACTGGGGTACTTGCAGGGTACTGACTCGTTAAATTGGTTTTATTCAATGTCTAGTATTCGCTTAAATATAAGAAATTATCTGTAAAACTGGTGAGTATATAAATGTAAACTGGTCGTACATTATTCCCACCTTAATATCTCAAAATTTGAAACCTGCAAAAATAAAGCTACAAGTACGTTTATATCTATTTTCATTAATGTATGAAAATATCTCCTTTTATGGGAGCTTAAAATCTTTCAGTGTGCTCTCACGAATCACGATTAAGTTCATTCTTGAATATTACTAGCAATATATTCTGGTATAAATGATCCAAGTTCTCAAAGTTATCTTGCAGATAATTTCCACCATATTAGTTCAAACCGTGACCGTGGGCATTTTGTCTTATAATATTCTATATCCTTTTCGAAACTTACCCTACTTACTATTTCTAGTAACTACTTCCTTTATAATATACATATAAATATTACTACGTAAGCTCTTCAAAATATAATATTAGCTGTGCCCTGCATGCTTTGAAATACTCCTTTTTGTCAGAAACTTTGCAGTGCGCACTGCTATAACTCAGCAAAGTTCAATTGTAATAGGATTTGTGATACAGGATCGCATAGAAGATGATCGAACCAACAAATATTCATTTTATATATTATACTCGTAAACTTATATTTCAAAATCGTAACTGACGAAATGAACACTATGTTTGTTACAATTATGTTACAAATAGGAAAATATGAACGGAAGAAGAGAGCAGAGCAACTGACAAAGTATGCGTCTGGAAAATCCCAAATTTTAGTCTAAGTGCAGTGGACTAAAAAGGCAATTAAAATGACGTGTGTTAAGATAAAGACATCATAAAAATTCAAATGACATTGCTTTACTCCTAGAAAGCAGTCTTGCAAAGGATCCCAAAACATAACAGTGGTAGAGCCATGCGGCAGCTCTTGCTGTTGCACACCTAATTCCCCATTCAACATGGTAGCTATGCTATCCGTTAATTTCTTCAACATAAGGGACTTCACTCGAATCTAAACGCCGTCCACTACTGAGACACACTTGTCCTCTACGGCTGATACTTTGTAACCCTCTTACCTGGGTACAAATTGGAACACTCCTTTGTGCCTTGGGCTGGGTTTGCGTATACATCACAGACGACATCTGTTCTCAACGCCTTGGCAGTCTTGAAAGTTTAGACCTGTTCATCCTTTGGCTACGCATAGACAGCGACGACCATCCGCGCGTCTAACGGTCCTATAGGTCCCATAGCGGTGATGCCGAAACAGATACTGATACTGACCACGTCCAAATGGCTACGTATTCCTTGCTGGCAGATCCTTTCCGCAGAGATCGTCGTGTTTGGTGCACGACTTTACTGAGAAGAAAATCAAGTGTAATCACAGTTCAGCGTCTAAGCAGCAACAGTCGTCACGAGATTCGAGGGGCACGCCGCCCTTCTCAAGGTGCTGTACTCATTCATTGATTTTTATGAGCTGTTTTATTTGTTGTTCCTTATTTCTCAGCAGCTCATCTCCTTCGAGCCAGCACCCGAATTAAACCAATTTTACGCAAATATATTGTCTAACGTATATAGTTCACACGCCGCCACCGCCATTTTGTTTAGGTTCCTACGATTATCGCGTTTAATTTACTATTTTAATTCCGATGTTTCGGGTGCTTTACAGCAACCCATGGTCACGGGGGCTGAGATGTTTGACGTCACGATATCACAGTTAGCCCGGCTACCTTCAGTTTTTTAATTTTAATTTTTGGTTCGATCTACGCAGAATGAGCTTACAGTATCTTGAAGTCTTGCAGTGATATGCTTGGGTTTGGATTTAATTTTGTTAATTATAGGATCCCAAGCAGATGACAGCACCATCCATCTTCACTATTGAAATTAGGATGTTTCTAATTTCAATAGCCTCGCGTATCATCCTTGGTAGGAATCGGTGTTCTTTTGCGAGGATTTGTGGTCTATCAAATCTGTTGTAATGGCGGGGATCTCGAACATGTTCACAGACTGTAGACTTCCCAGAGCGTCGGTGTTTCACGTCAGCTATATGTTCTTTCACGCGGGTTTTAATGGACCTTTATGTTTGTCCTATGTAGAGAGACATTCATAATCAAGCTTGTAGACTTCTGCATCTTATAGAGATCCCTCTACACATTACGGATTACACTTTACGGATAAAATGGCTTATCTTCTTCGGCGGCTTGAAGTATGTTTTAATAAAATCTCGCTTCAAAATGTAGCCAACCTTGTCTGTGACTCATCTGACATAGGGTAGTACAGCAGGCACACGTTCGACTGGTCGGCTTCACTCTCAGTCACTGTGACGTAGGCGCGGGACCCAAGCTTGTTGTCTTGCAATACTTGCTCGACATGCAAAGCTCGGCGGCCAGATGTTTTCTGTCGCAGATCCTTCAAGTCTCCTGAAACAAAGATTTTCCCACGTAGCTAACTGTGAGGATGATGGTGCGATTCACCATTTAAGTATCGGTTGGTATGGGTCTTTTTCCTATACACAGTGTGACCAATAATGTTATCAGGATTTCGGATGACTAAAACTTCCTAGATATTTTAGACCACAAATCCTCGCAAAAGAACACCGATTCTTAACAAGGATGATATATGAGGCTATTGAAATTAAAAACATCCTAATTTCAATAGAGAAGATGGATGGTGTTGCCATCTGCTTGCAGGGATACCACTGCAAGACTTCAAGATACTGTAAGCTCATTCTGCGTAGATCAAACCAAAATTAATATTAAAAACTGAAGGTAGCTGAGCTAACTGTGACATTTGAACGTCAAACATCTCAGTCCCCCTGACCATGGGTTGTTGTAAAGCACCTGAAACATCGGGAATTAAAATAGTAAATTAAACGCGATAAAATCCGTAAAAAATAGTTTTATTCAATAATTTATAGAACCTATTGGTAAATCCAATGCATGCCTTAAGAGCATTAAAAATTACTACAATATGATTATACCTTAATTTTATAGTAGTTTAAATACACACAAGTTTTCACTAATCACCTTTTACTATATCTAATTTCAATTAAAAAGTTTGAAAATGCAAAAGTGCACGACTCATAATGCTCATATGATAGTGAAAAAATTAAAAAATGTAAATTGTAGTTCTATTCGTCAAAGAGTTCCTGTCATCAAAGTTCACCTTTAAGTCACTCTATCAATTCCGGAGGTAGGTCTCATCATAACTAACTAAACGAGCCCAAAATCGGTACACCTAGTTCTAGTCTTCGAGGAGTTCCAGTAGCATTAATCGAAGTACACTTTTAGGTCATTCTATCAAGTCCGGAGGCAGAGGCTGATTAAATTTCGACTGCGCGCTAGGCTAGCTTAGAACCTCATCGGCCCTCTAGGATTTATTTATTTTATTTTATCTATTATAAATTAAAATACTTATTTTGCAAATAAACTATATAATAATTTATAATATAGTTTAATAATTGCAAAATAATAAGGATACGAGTACCATTAACAGGGGCATAAATGAAAATGTGATGAGAGTAAGAGCACCACTGTTGGAGGTAAGGTCTCATCATATAACTAACAAACGAGCCTAAACTCAGCACACCTATTACTATTACTACTCTTCGAGGAGTTCCAGTATTCACCGAAGTACACATTCAAATCGGGGTAAGGTCCATCATAACTAACATAACGAGCACAATCTCGGCACACCTAGTTCTACTCGTCGAGGAGTTCCAGTAGCAAATATCGAAGTACACTTTCAGGTCTCCATAAAGTCCGAGATGTATTAAGTATATGTATATATTAATCCTGCGTACTTTTAGCGAAATAAAATATTGTAATGAAAATCTGTGATTATAAATAATAATAATATCTTACCTGGTCAAGTATGTATCAAATTTGGTTTTGGAATATTTTGTATTTCTAAAGTGATCGATATTTTCAGCACGAACTGCTGTAAACACACGACCACTCGACGGCGGCTGAGCCGGGTAAAAATATACTGGCCGGAGTGAGGCAAGTGTATTTAGTAAAATAAATTAATACAAGGCTGCGAGAGAGAAAAAATAATTTTAACTAAAAAAAACAAAATTAAACTGCCATCTACATTCCATGGCTTCCCAAATGATAAATGTACGAGTTTAAACAATAGATTGAGTTGAACAATTGATATTTTCAAAAGTTATCGTGTTTACGCCTCCATGCGGACTTAATAAATCTACACATTATGCCACTAAAACCGCTTTTTATGTAAAAATAGCAATTGATCGTTTTAAAAATAATATAAGTTCAACAATCATTTATATTTCTGACAATGTGCTTTTTATATCATTTATATGTTTATTATGATTGTTAGATACAATTTCATGCGACAAAACGTTGGAATCGTGATTTTAGGCGCTAGTAGAATATACCTACGCGCTTTGCGCTTAAGGCATGCAACAATGTAACACTGAAATTTTGTGCAGCACCCTGTGTCCTACAATTTTTTTATCATACGCGAGACCTTAAACCCAGAAATGGTGGTGTAAGAATATCCACTACCCCATATCGTCCTGAGGGTGTCGTAAGAGGCGACAGAGGGAAAATGAAACAGGAGCAGCACCTTCCTGATAACAGCTCAAAATAATAAAAAACTGCGGTCGTCAACCCACTTGCCAAGCATGGCAACTATGACAAAATCCCCATGAGGCTATCTATGATGTAGGCCTATTCTCAGCAGTGGACTTTTATATGCTGTAATGGATGGATGATGTATAGAATATGTGAACCATTATGTCCGGATTTATTTTTCATACGTGTTTTAATAATGCTTTTATTAAATTTGAGTGATATTGAAAATCGATAACAGATGATTAAGTAATAGACATTATTTAATTTTTAATATGTAAGCGTAAAGAAGTATACTTTACTTTAGAATTCGTAATCGATTTAACAATTTTAAAGATTTTGCCTTGTTGTTAATAAAATTGCGAGGAAATATGTAATCAGAAAATTATGCATATAACGTAAATTATGATTTATTATGCGAATGAGCCCTCGTCTTATCCGAACACTCGTCGTATGAATAAGCATAGCATTACCGCTTGATTTATCTTCGTACCATATTAATTTCCTTAACACATATCTGACTTCAATGTATAGCGTTTGCTTATATAGATATAACGTCAACATAAGTAAGACTTGATTAACCTGAAGTCCATGTATATGATGAATAACGGAGAGGGTGCCTTAATTCCTTCTTCCCCTTACCACCATCGAACAAATAGGCAGCTGGCGGACCTTCACCGCTTTGCTATTGATATTCCACGCATTTGAATCAAATGGCTTGCTCGGTCTTTCGTAATGCGTACAGCAAAGGAGTGGAATAATTTGATGTATGTGGTCGCCTTTACTGAAATTCGGTCTGAAAGAAATAATAATTATTAGTTAACGAAAACTAAACCTTAATTTTAATTATCAATTAGTGGTAAAGGTGTTACGACTGTTAAGGGTGATAAAACTGTTTTGTCCCCCGTCTGGAAGAATAAATTGTTGCCAAAATCACCAGAAACTTAGCAATGTGAGGTATTGACATAACTTGAGAAATTTTTGCCGTGTAGTTGCGACCTAAGAAAATCCATCAATTGTGGAGTGACGACCTGGTAAGATATGCAGGAAGAGAATGGATGCAATTATACGTGGTATAGCCACGTTGCGGCTATATTATGTTTGTAGCACGAATGGGTCTACTCGACTGGGGTAGGACAATGCTCTCACATAATAAAAGCGTAAAATAGCTGTTGTGTTTCATATGGTGAGTGTAGAGAATCAGAGACACTTTTTATTGGATATGAGACATTCCATCTAAGTCTTCAAGAATGACAACGCATCTGCATTTTGATTCTTAATCGAGGATAAATGTACGAGTAGATGTCTACAGGCCACAGTATCCACTAACCATCAGTTGTAATGTGTGTCTTTTTCACCATTATTCTATAAAAATTGCACGTGACTCAAGATCGTACTTTGTGGCATTCTTTTGGGTAAGCCCTATGTTCAGCGGTGGTTTTGTGGGGAGCTATAATGATGATGATTGATGTTGTTAGTGGCTTATGGCCTCCAATAGATGGCCAAAGAATATTTTCAATCATGCCAGGTGTAAAATACCCAAGCTGACGAATTAAAGCATGCAATCCACAAACCAAGCGCGGTATATCCCCCTACTAGGCTCATGTATAGCTTTGTGGATTGTTTACAACTAACAACTAAAA
>JAGSMP010002522.1:0-42110 GCA_029286625.1 Parnassius orleans | reverse complement strand
TTAGTGGTAAAGGTGTTACGACTGTTAAGGGTGATAAAACTGTTTTGTCCCCCGTCTGGAAGAATAAATTGTTGCCAAAATCACCAGAAACTTAGCAATGTGAGGTATTGACATAACTTGAGAAATTTTTGCCGTGTAGTTGCGACCTAAGAAAATCCATCAATTGTGGAGTGACGACCTGGTAAGATATGCAGGAAGAGAATGGATGCAATTATACGTGGTATAGCCACGTTGCGGCTATATTATGTTTGTAGCACGAATGGGTCTACTCGACTGGGGTAGGACAATGCTCTCACATAATAAAAGCGTAAAATAGCTGTTGTGTTTCATATGGTGAGTGTAGAGAATCAGAGACACTTTTTATTGGATATGAGACATTCCATCTAAGTCTTCAAGAATGACAACGCATCTGCATTTTGATTCTTAATCGAGGATAAATGTACGAGTAGATGTCTACAGGCCACAGTATCCACTAACCATCAGTTGTAATGTGTTCTTTTTCACCATTATTCTATAAAAATTGCACGTGACTCAAGATCGTACTTTGTGGCATTCTTTTGGGTAAGCCCTATGTTCAGCGGTGGTTTTGTGGGGAGCTATAATGATGATGATTGATGTTGTTAGTGGCTTATGGCCTCCAATAGATGGCCAAAGAATATTTTCAATCATGCCAGGTGTAAAATACCCAAGCTGACGAAATAAAGCATGCAATCCACAAACCAAGCGCGGTATATCCCCCCTACTAAGGCTCATGTATAGCTCTGTGGATTGCTTACAACTAACAACTAAAATTAACTTATTAAATAACACAGACTGTTCTGTCCTCAAAATAATTGTCTGTGAGGCGCCTTAAATTTATCGGCACCCAGTTTCTGCAAATCTACATCTTATTGCCGGCCACCATGCGTTGTCGAAGGCTCCTCTATGTCCAAAGATATTAATACAATTAGCTTTTTGTCCTTCAGCTTAGCTTTTATGTGCTGCATGAGGGCGTCCTCGGTGCTATGGTGGCATAAACCCATATTGTGACCGGCTAATTTTAGGTACAATATGCCATTTAATTCTTTGGATTAGCATCTTTCATAGATTTTTCCTAGTACTGGTAGCAGCCCAATGGGTCTATAAGATTTGGGTGTGTAGTTTTCTTTTCCAGGCTTTGCAGCACCACCACTACCGCCCTTTTCCACTTTTTGGGAAAGCACGCCAGACTCAAGCATTTATTGGCAACCAAAAACATTTTCGGGTCCGAGGCTATAGCTGCTTGCAAATGTCGGCCAAGGCCATCATTCCCTGGTGCCTTTTGGGTTGAAACTAGACACAGACCACATCAGGCCTCCATCGTAAAGGTGGGTCACATGAGTCATCATGTGACTTCATTTACAACTCTCTCTCTTATCAGCTCAGGTCCAGCGTCATCCTCCTGGTGTCGTCTTCCGGATAAAATATTTCTGCCAGAGTCCTGGCTGATTCTTCATTCATAGTTTTTCCGTTCAGGACAAGAGGAATATCCTCCTGTCTCTGTGTTGTGCGGCCTATCACCCTATAGATCCCGTCCCACATTGACTCGCTCTTGTCTGCTACAGAAGTCCTTCCAGCTGGAAGTTTGAGCTCTTTGACTTCCTGCTGCTACCCTTCTTTGCGGTGAGATATTGTTCAACGACCCACTCGACGAATTGGTGCTGCGTATGAAATTCGACGCTTCAATCTGGAGACTTTTTGCGCTGTGTTAACTGGTCCACCAGGCAATCCCATACGCTTCTTGTTTTTAATTTGGTAAAATATTGTCACAAAATTCGGTAATTGTATTTGTGACTTCTGCTATTTTATCTCTAATTCTTCTCGTTTCTATTTTGTCTATTTCTATTTTGTTAATTTGTTTATTGTTCCAATCTGGAGGAGTTTCACGAAACTCGCTCCAGTTTGCCTTTTTGTATTGTATTTTCTTTTTCTCTTCTATGTCTATGCCAACTGATTTTTCTAAGTTTATATCGAATAAGATTGCCCTGTGTCCGAGCTGGTTATTTCTTCGGATAGCTCCAGTTTTCAACCCTTCCAAGTAGGCTCGTCGAACAGGTTGTTATGTGTCTACGTGGCTAGAGAACCTCCCACCTCTGATGGTGTCAAAGTGGGTTCAGTTCCCTATTTAGTATATGGAGCTCCAATTCGTCGAGTTTAGCAGCCACGTCTATTCCTCTGCCATCCGCCTCCCGGCTTCCCCACCAGGTGTGCTCACATCTCCACCGAGTATCACGCTTCCAGTCCCCAAAGCTTCCACGGCCTTCCGATCGTATCCAGGTATGGGTCGATTGGCTTATCGCACTAGATAGACAGACACCATTCCCATCTCCCAGGTCCCCGTCCTCAACTTGGCGCCTGCAGTTTTCCGTTGTTAACCCGGGACACTGGGTTATGTTAATGGTGTCATCGAACAACACAATGGCTGCTTTGATCACCTTTTCGGTGTTGAGTTTCTGTGACATTGTATTATTCGTGTCCCGCAGCTTTTCATCTCTCCCCAATACGACCAATGTAGTTCCGGACCAAAAGCGAAGGATATTGGTCTACGCGTTACGAACGAGAGTGACGTGTGATCGGTTCAACGTAACTAATACGGAAGTGTATTTCAATAAATGGATACAAAATGTACGGCTGTGATGTTGATATACGACATTTCATACATGAAATGTGCAGATGAATGCAAAATTGTACCATCTAAATGTTTAGTCTGACGAAGGATAGATATGAAGTTATTAATGAAGAATACAAGTGCAATTGAGATGCCCGTGTGTTTGCAGTGCGCCGAAGCGAGATAATCGGACACACCAGTTCGAGGTAAACCAGAATGTAATGAATAAAACTTTACTCCTTGCTATGTAAACACAGACAGAGGCAATAGGATGGTTCCAGAAGAAGTGATAGAAATGGATATCGGTAGTAAAATATTGCAGAATTGCAAGAATTTCTGACTTGAGATAAACCCTAAAATAGATAAGCAAATAAGGAGTACAATTTGCTCAAGGACAGATTTGTTGACACCGAAAAGAACTGCATAAATTGCGAGATACTATGGTAGTAGAAAAGGCGAGCAAAGTCGATGAATTAGAAGCGCAGATAAAAACATTGGAACAAAAATGAGTAATTACAGAATTGTTCGAACAAAAATCAGCCTACAAAAGAAAGAAATGAGATGGCGAAGGAAGTCAGAAAGGAGACTATATCATTTAAAATATACTCACACAAAACGAAAAGCAGGAGTAAGTAAAATCAGTTAGTGAGCAAAGATAAGAATAAAGATAAGAGTGTAGTGGCGGCGTGGCCACGAAACCGGCATGTATATAGAAACTACTGGAATGTCCTGATAAAGAACAATTATCGACAGATAATATAGAACATCAGATGGAAACAAACAAAAAGGATGGATCATGGATTACTGTACAGAAAAAGAAAAGAAATATTTTAGCAAGCAAGTCATAAGAGAGGAAATACTAGTACGGGAAATATTGGTACTGAAAGGAAAAAGTTTTACATGTTTGCGCTTAAAAGGATACCACAGTAGAAAGTTTAGAAGGACATGTAAAGAACATATTATCTGGAAAAGAGACGGAAATAACAGTGGAAAAATTAAACATAAAACGGAAAGAGACTATGCGTCATTTATAATAGGAGTTCCAGAAAGTTCATACGAGATACTGTAAACCAGAATGTTGGGCAGTTAACATTGAATTTTAGAATGGGTGTGGTTTCGTAAACCACCCAACAAGTAATAAGAATTACATAATTCTGTGGGAGATATACTATCAGAACGTGAGAGGATTGAGAACAAAATTACACGATTTTTATGTGGGAATTTTTCGCATAGTTATGATTTTTGCAATAACAGAAACAGAATGCAACGATTCCATCTATGATTCAGAACTCATCCCACCTGGATACAAGATACGTGTGATCGTGCAGACGGGCAAGCATGGCGGCGCGTGTTTGGGCCACACCACGGTACGAACTCCGGCAACTAAACAATAACCTAACGATGTATGTATTCAAGATCAGGCATTTGAACTGGTTAGCTGCGGTTTATTTACAAAATAAGTTTATGTTTGTGTTGTGTGTGGTATATTCCACCGAGTTGTAGGATAATGAATACATGTTGTTGTTTAGTATAATAGAAAGTTATCGTGATGACTACAATGACTTTAATAGTGATAGGCGATTTTAATTTTATACTAGCTCAACAAATGTTCTGCAATTATTTTGAGTACTTTAGCACATATTGTGAATTCACCCAATACAACAGAATAGGTAATTGCAATAAACGCCAATTAGATCTTGTTTTAGTACGCGTTCATTGGAGACGGGTTGAGGTGTGCGCGGCCTGATTGATTGTGCCGCCCGACCCACATCATCCGCCGCTCGTTACTACTGCAATGCTGCCAGCGGGGTGCGCGCCTGGCGGCAAACCTGCGGCCGAGCCGCCGCTAACTGAGTCTGAGGGGAGCAACCAGACGCACACTGATGGAACTTTACAAAGCAAACTTTTCGTTAATGTATTCGTTAATAGCGGCTAGACTGACGCCAATGTATAGGTTAGATGTAAATAGTAGTTTAGATTATTTTATGAGGTTTTAAACAAGGTTATGTATGACTGCGTTCCAAGAAAAGCGAAGACGTGTTAACTCGAGTACAGTTACCCTGAGGATACACGTTAGATATTATTCGCAACATACAATTAAAGGCTAGGCTTCATAGGCAGTTTAAGGTAGCAAATCAGGGGCCGATTATGAAATGTTTGGCAAATGTAGGGCGAAAGTAAAGGTTTGATAAGCTCCATGTACAAAAATTAAAAAACCGGATGCAAAGTGAGTTCCAGGAAAAATCAAAGGTTGGGCTTACGTTAACTCAAATAAAGACAGCAGAAGTCCACGCAAGATTTTAAAAGATGGTAAGATACTTACTAGCGAGCAGTGTGCTACTGAGTTTGCGCAGTATTTTTATTCTGTGTTTAGTCCAAGATGCCCAAGCTGGACGTAGAGGCGGCAATGAAACAGGCTGGTGGTGTGAGAATGGAGCGCAAGGGTACACTTAGATAAACTAAAGCTTGATGAAGTACTTTACGCTCTGCAAAAACTCAAAGCCAAAAAGTCAACAGGACCTGATGTGGCATACCGCCCTACATTTTCAAAGACTGTCGATTAGTACTCTGTAGACCACTTCTCTACATCTTTAATCAGTGCCTGGCGAAGCCGGTTTCCAGAAAGATGGAAAATAACTAAGGTCGTCCCAGGTCCAAAGGAAAGTCAACATCAAACGTGGACCAATACAGGCTGGTTGCTGTGCTGACACCAGCTAAAGTACTGGAGGCCGCAGTGCACACAAGGGAATCCTCCTCGCAGGTTAATGTACAGCTTAGATGAGCAACACGGTTTTAGACCCACCAGGAGCACCACCAGCAACCTAATTAATTACATGAATTATATTGTACCGAAGTGGATGCTGACAGGTAGATGTAGTTTCTTTGATTACAAAAAGTTTGACCTAGTGGATAATGACATACTGCTCACAAAACAGCAGGTGTAGGGCTTACTCCCCATTTACTAACCTTTTGCTAGTTATATGTGGATAGACAGCAGTATGTAGAATATGCGGTAGGTCTGAAAATTATTTTACTAGGTCCGGAGTAAGTCAGGCAGCAACCTCGGTCCGTTGGAATTCGTAATAATGATAAATGACCTTCCGATGGTTGTCAAAGATGCTCATTGCATTCTATTGCAGATGATCTGAACTGTATCTTGCTGTTAGGAACAGAGAGGATTGCCAAAGTTACAACAAGATATAGGTAGGGTAGTAACCTGGAGCAAACGTACATTTACAATTTAACATCTCGAAGTGCATAACTATGACTTTCAGCCGTGCACTATGTCCAGTTACGTACCAATACCAAATTAACGGGATACCAATAGCGAAAGTGTCAGAAGTCAGAGATCTAGGGGTTAATTTCTCTCTAAACTAGAATTTTGAGAGCATGTTAGCAAAAATTGTAAGAAAGCTCACAGAAATTTAGGATTCGTGCTTCGTAGCTAGGGCTTCACTAATATCAAGGCAATTATTGCATTGTATAACTTTAGTGTGAGGAGCCAATTAGAGTTCAACGTCATATCTGGTCTCCACGTGAAACTAAATATAGTATCATGTTGGAGAAAGTGCAGAATATATTTATTAGATACTTATATAAGAAAATGTATGGAGTATACCCATTTTACCCAAATAAGTATCCTACCTTATTCATCTTAGGTATGGTAGGATATAATGAGTTAAAAGTTAGAAGAAATTTAGCGCTAGTCTTACATATCTTTAAAGTGATGAGGGAAAGATTCACAATCCAGAAGTATTGCAACAAGTGCGCATGTGTGTCTCGGACAGATACGTGGCGGCGGCGGCGGCCGCGGCTGGGCTGGTGCCTCGCGGCCACACTAAGCTGGTGACTGAAGCGCCATTTACGCGTGCACTCCATATCCTCAACCGTATAGCAGAAGACATAGATCTATTTTGTTGTATTCTGGGTGGGTTCATAGTGAGGGCTCTTTGAAATAAGTTATGGTTCTACTGTGATATAGATATGGTGTTTGGCAGCAATAAGCACACCTGACCGAAAATTATAAGTTTGTAGATGGAAATAGTTGTAAAATAGTTGTCTACATTATCGCATTAGGTGATAAACCTGTAAAGATAATTGTATAGTGGAAATAAATAAATAAATAACAAGGTCGCCTCGGTGATCAGTTCGGCCGTAGCTAATTCGCTTCTCTGGAGGTTTGCCTGATTGCGTGATATCGGTGGTTGCCTGTTTTGGTTTCTGTTAGACCTGGGACCGCCTTATAAGTAAGCCACGGTTGATCTTGCCAAGGTCTCCCATCTCCTTCACCGGCAGTCAGAGCTGAACGCATTATGGTCTTTCCTGTCCATTTTGCCCTTACGCAGTTCCTACATGATGGTAATTCACCGGAAAGCCAGCACATTCTGTTCTAAGATGTGGGCCTCTGCAGTGGCTGCAGACCTCTGTCGTTTCATTACACAGGCGCTTGCTGTGTCCGTATCCTAGGCACCGTGTGCACTGAACGAGGGGATTGATCTCTACCCTCACTCGTTGGAGGTCTACATGGATCACTCAGCCTCTGTGAGACGATTCCATAACTGAGGCGAGACTTTCATAATAATGTGGGACGTGCGGTTTTGGTCTTCTTTTTATATTTTATCTCAATTCTGTCCTCTTCGTCTTGTAATTTTGAAAAGTTGTGTATTTTGGACTTTTATCGCCTTCACTATCTCCTCATCTGAATTATATTGTAGCACATCTTTCAGAATTACTAATGGGTCTTTATTTTTATATCGTCTACATTTAGGTGTTCACTTGCATTCTTTATTCTTTCCTTAACTCTGTTTATCTCTTCCTCAATTACTGTCCCTTGTTTTCCTGATCTTATCTATTTTGAGTCCTTCTTCTTTGCATTTATTACCTTTTTTATTTTATCCATCACCTGATCTCCGGTCTCCGTTTCGTCGGTCGAGGTAATAGCAACTGAGTGCATGGCATTTTCAGAGGATAATCTATTCGGTTTACCAGCTAGTAGTATACTGCGCATGTTATTTCTTCCTTATTTTCTTGTTTTTTCATTTCAACTCTTAATTTTTCAATCTCTTTATTATTTTCTTCCAGAAGTTTTCCGTGTTCCTCTAGCTTCTTCATCAGTTTGATATGTTCTTCCGATTTCCTTCTTTCATAGTCATCTTCATGTCGTTCCTCTTTTTCTCTTTTCCCTTAACTCTTTTCTGTGCCTTTCCTATCTCTGCCTCTTTGACTAGCTGGTATAGTCTTCTATAGCCTGTGTTACTTCAGTTTTAATGTCTGTCCTCAGATTTCGTGAGTTGTTTAGGTGCAGTTTTGTTTATGGAGCAGGCACGGGCTCCGTCAGACGATCCGCGTATTTTGCAGTCTCAGTCTTCGGCGAGCCCCTTTTGCCTCCTCTAATGTTTGCGAGTTGTTCCTTTTGTTTCATGTAACGTCATGGTTTTTTTGTTTTGTGGGCAGCCGAACTATTTTGGAGAGCTATGTGTTCCGGCTTCTGTGTCTACTTTCCCTGTCTCCCATTCTCCCATACTTCTCACGCCAGAGGCCAGCGTCCTCTGATTTTTGGAGAAGATCCTGCCTTCTCTGTCCCAGTTGGCGAGCCCTGTGGGCTCATGTCCTTGGCGCTCTCAGTCTTTTATGGGAGTACGGATGCTGAGCATGTTGGGGAACGCGTCTTTGATCACAAAATTGATCACCGTATTGTACGGTAAATTAAGAAAGTCAAAAAATATAAAAAGTAAATTTGTAAAAGTTGTATAAAATAAATAAAAATATAAAATATTTTAGCAGTTCGACACGGCTATAAGTTCAGATTTTTCGGTCATAGGCTCTACCTAGTCGTCTTCTACTATTTTACCTTATTTCTATAAAATTACCTTATTATTAAAATTAAACAGAAAGTCAAAGACATTTTATCTTATTCCGAAAATCCGGCAGAAATCTGTTGCAGTCCTTCAAAAGCTATAGCGGTGATAGAATTTACAAAATGGCTAACCAAAATGGCCGCCAAGTTACTACAATTATCAGATATTACGTTAGACTATCTTAAGCAATCGCGTGTCGAAAACCGCATCGAAATCCACTCGAGACTTCCGGAGATACGTCCGTTTAAAATTTCCAATATGGCGACCAAAATGGCGACCAAAATTTAAATTATCAATGACTTACACAGTTTTGTCGCAGAGTCGCTTATGTTTTTATTGTTTGGGCTGTAATTACGTAGAATTTTACAGCCGCCAATTATAATATGATTATTAACGAGAAATTAACAGATGCTGAAAATTTGAAAAACACTGAAAATTGAATAACTTAAGGAAAAGTGATAGAGATGTTCTGAAAACGGAATTTTTCGTTTTTAGTGCTCTAGGATTGCTGTGATAAAATATCGCCAGCTTGCAGGAACACAGAGCACGTTAGAGTGTTCTCAGAAAATTCTAATATCTTTAAAGTTTACGCTCGAAAAATCCGAAACTTTGCAAACAGTTTAAGGTAAGTTTTACAACTATTTTATAGAATAAAACAATATGCTTCAGATAACGCGCAATTCAGGTGAAGTTGAACCAGTTTTAATAATTTAGCGTTTTTGATATATCTTCTAAAATACTCCTCCGATTTCTGTGCTACAAGCACAGGAGCTGATTTAAATGTGTGCTATTATGATATGTATTCAAATTTAGCCGCACAATTGTGGTTTAAATTTTTAGTGCCACGTGGTTTTCTAGTTTTCGCTCAATTACTCAAAAGTTAATGCGAAAAATCCAAAAATGTGCTATGTAATAGAGCTTCATAAGTGTCACAAAAATAGATATTAAATAAGCAGGTCGTCGATTCAAAATCGGCGGCGTATGTAATTATATGTAAAATTTTAGTGTTTTACCTGTTTTGCAGTTTCGCCGGTATATTTTGCTTGAAATATCCTTATGACACTCACTCTCTCACAACTTGCACAGTACTAGCACAAAGAACACGTTGAACTGCACAAAATAACACTAACTTGTTTCACAGAAATCGGATAACTTTACCTATTTTTCGGATTTTTCAAGCGCGGAGCAACACAGAAACGATGCGTACGGCACGAAAGACGGCGGAATACTGGTTAGGTTAGGTTAGTTCCCTGAACGGGTTCCCGCCTTGTCGTGGCGGGGCTTAGTAGCTGTGGCTTGGTCACCCACGGTGATCAAAGAGGACCCTTGGCTGGCCTGGGGTGTAGGGGCCGGCCTGGTGGCTACCTGTGTGTGGGCTTGGCGAGCCCACTTCGGATGTGTGTCGGTGGACTGCTGCGGGAGGGGTTGGTCCGCCCCTTACCGCTGCAGCCGAGGTGGAGTCGCGGAGGAAGAGGAGCGTGTTGCGTATGCGATGCGCCACCCGCCCCATCCTCCGCGACTCAGACGGGGCCGCACCGTTGATGCGGTGGTGGTGGGGCCGCGGGGAGAGGAGGTCGGTATTGCGAGGCGCCGCCTCCCTACCCTCCGCGGCCGAATTGGCTGGCGGCGGAACCAGAGACCAGATCTGCCGCTGGGGCTGGGAAAGCGGGCGCTACTAAGCGCTCCCGGGTTCTATGACGGGTCCAGGGCGAGGAACTTGGGGAAGTCCCGCCCTCTTCGATGGACCTGAGGCGGAGGCGCGAGCGGGTGTCGGCGCGCGCCTGAGGCGATGCACGGGTAGTCGAACACCTCACTACCCCGTGTGCAGGAGACGAGGCCCGACAGACCGGGCCAGCACTCAGTGGGGCTGCGGAAGAATTTAGATTCCCGCGGCCCCGCGCGCACGTACGAGGTGACACTGGGTGGTTTTAGCCGGTAAGAGTCTGGCACGCCCCTCCGCCTTCCCCAGGCGGAGGTAGTCCATGAGGATTTCCGCAAAAAAAGTAGTCCTAAAATTATAATCACATTTATAATTAGTCCATTTAACAAAAGAAACAAAAATTTTTGACAATTACTGTTTATATATTTGATTTTTTTTTTGCTAGCTGCCGGTTAACCCTATATATTATCCATATAGAACAATGTATCTCGCTGTAGTTGTTTGCGCGGCAACAGATGTCATAATGTGTCAACTCAGTACGAATAAAGTAATCATTGAGTGAAGACCGGTTTTTCATTATTTCACCTGCAAGCAAAGCAGCACCTTATTATCGAGTGTACATGGTTCTTCGAGCACGGATCATTCAACTTGCCCTATTTTAATTACGTAAATTTGCAGAGAATGTAATTGAGTTATTTTGAAAAATACGGAATACGGACTAATTAATAAAAATAAATGAACATTGTCGAAGAAAAGTTCTGAAGAAAAAAGTGAACAGTGAAAGAACGTTAAAATCAGTTATTAGTGAACAAAATTACATTACACGTACAATTGAATTATAAAACGTTACTTTTGTGCAACGGTAATCTTAAAGGAAGTAAATTAAACTAATATATAGTGAGTTGGCGAACAATTATTTAGTGTTTATTAACACCTGTGACTGTTTTAAGGTGAACTTTGGACCCATTGGTAAGAATAATTACCTACCTACCTACATACACGTTGAAAGTTAAGAAAGCTATTAGAAAACTGTGAATTATTACTAAAGTATTTTATTTGTATTGTTAAATAAAAGATATTAAATATGGAGAGCGTTGAAAATCGAATGTTGCTGTTGATACATTTGAAAAAGTACAAAGACGTTCGCTAATTACAAAAATCGCCTAAGGACAGGATAACCGTGGTTATATACAGAGAGAATGGAAACTTTAGAAACATATTGAAGGAATTTAAGTCCGGTCATGAGAAATTAGTTATGGCTGTTTCTAAAAAGATAGACACATGTTACCTTATTTCAGAAGATATGTTCGATAAATTTGAAGAATTATATTTTACGTACAAGGGCGAAATGAAACTTCATTAAATAAATTAATGGCCGATATGAAAACCAGACGAACTGCACAAAATAGATGAGATGAGACCATGCTTCCGGGAGTGATATAAAAATATATTTTGATTCCAATTTTGAAGGCAACTACACGGAATGGCAATCGTTTCACGATCTCTTTATGGCATTAATACACAAGAATGAGTCATTAGAAGATGTTCAGAACTACATTATCTTAAGAGCAGCCTGAAAGGAGATGCAGAAATTTTGTTGCGCCAGCTTATTACGGATGCAAATTATGCTGAGGCTTGGTCCATTTTGAAAAGCGTTATAACAACAAAAGATACATTGCTAATTGCGTATTTAAAAAGTTTTTAGCCAGAAAACACTATCTCAGGAGTCAGCTTTGTCTCTAGCAACTGCTCGATACTTCAATGGAATGTATGAATTCATTAAAAATCAGCGCAGGGATGCAATCATAAACTATGTCATCGTGTCAAAGCTGGATCCTGAAACACATAAACAGTGGGAAATTACAAGTAAAGATAGTACTGATGACTTACCTGGTTTTGAAGTACTGAAATCTTTCCTGAGACACGGTTTCTGCATATTGAGATGTTGGAACCTGAAAATAAAGCTTACAAACTAGTTAAACCTAAGACATTTCATGCGACTTCCACTCACATGAAAATAAATATTGTCCCTTCTGCAAAGAAACTCATTTTATATTTAATTGCAAGGAATTGCTACAAACCAATAGAAGAGAGATACAGTTTCGTCCAGAAAACAACTTGTGTTTCAATTGTTTAATTCCAAATCATTCCGTATTTAAATGCAGGCAGTCAAATACATGTAAAATATGCAACAGACGACATCACTTTTATTACATCGAGATTTTATAAACAAGCAGGTGAAGTAAGGTCAAATACAGAAGAAACTACAACAAATACACAAGAAGGCAAGGTTACAGCACATGTGCAAGCGGAGAACAACCTGCTCAACAAGTCTTGTTGGCGACAGCATTGGTAGAGTGCCTCGCGAACGGGACAACCGTCCTTCGGGCCTGATTGATCAGGCTCGGAGGCCTCATTCGTGACAGCGCGAGTGGTCGAGTTATTAAGTCTGAAGAGGACTCAAATCAGCGGCGTGGTGTCAGGAATTGGTGAAGGTAATAAAGTTTATATTAATCATTTAGTAGGATTACATATTAAGTCGAGGCATGAAAGTGATTTTTCTATTGAGGTTAATGCTTATGTAATGAAATCGTTGACTCGTAGACTACCTGCTAGGGAAATAAGAGGCATGATTGGCCTCAACTTAAAATGTGAAGTTAGCTGATCCCAGCTTAACGTCCCGTCGGATTGATATCCTACTGGAGCTGACGTTTTCGGCAAAATTATAGATTTAGGTCTGTAAAGGGACCGGGCGATGTAATCGCTCAACGCACACACCTAGGCTGGATATTGACAGGTGATATATACACAACTCCTACTAAAGGACAAAAATTATTAGCTTACATGTCACCAGGTTCGTAGATGAAGACAACAATCTATTGAAAAATTTGGGAAATAGAATCGAAGAATATACAAGCAAGAAAGCACGAACAAAGGAAGAAGAAAGATGTGAAAGACACCACATAGATACAACGACAAGGATACATCTGGAAGGTATGTAGTCCATTTACCTTTAAGACATAGTATTGAGGAAACCGTGAAGGCATGCGGCGAGACTAAATATCAGGCCATCAAACGATTTTAAACAGTTGGAAAGGATGTTTACCAAACATGAAGATTTGAGAACAGAGTATAAGAATGTGATACATGAGTACTTAAAGATGGGTCATATGAAGAAAGCTGAAAAGAAGAGGAAGATGAAGCAATTTATTTACCCCATCATGCTGTCGTAAGAAGGGATAAGGACACTCAAAGGTAAGAGTGGTCTTCGACGCTTCAGCCAAGGGTTCCAATGGTCTCTCCTTAAACGACGCCATGATGATTGGCCCCACTTTACAACCTGATCTTCGTGCTCTTATCACTCGCTGGAGGTCTCACAAAATCTGTGTTGTCGGCGATATAATAAAAATGTATCGTCAAGTAAGGATGACTAACAAACACACAAATTTACAACGTATTGTTTGGCGCGATGATATTTCTGGAAATATAGAAAGTTATAAATTACTTACCGTAACGTTTGGAACCGCTGCAGCACCATATCTTGCTGTACGGTCTATACACCAGCTGGCTGATGATGAAGTTCACAGGTACCCTGAGGATCTGCTGTCGCTAAGAATTGTTCTACATGGATGATTTAATGACCGGGCATGAAGATCTATCAGAAATCAAACAAATTTGCGATGAAGTTAAGAATCTACAAAAAGCGGCCAAATGCAGAGTGGTCTAGCAACTCTGATGAGTTGCTGAGGTTTCTGCAAGATGACAAAGACATTCCGGAAACTGTGGAAAGCATAGAAATAAAATTTGATAAGGTGATAAAATACTTGGTCTTACATGGGACAGAAAAGGGATACTTTCAAGGTTACAGTCAACATACTGGAAACCAGGAAACCTGTAACAAAAGGTTAATATTATCAGATGTGGCCAGGCTCTTTGATCCATTTGGCTGGCCTCCAGTGGTTATCACAGCTAAAATTATGATACAGAGACTGTGGTTAAGTAATCTTGGCTGGGATGATGAACTACCTTCTGAGCTAGTAGAGGAATGGCTTAGTTACAGAGAGGCACTTCAAGAGCTATAAGGTATTGAAGTCCCACGCTGGATTAAAACGACGTCACGCTGTAAAGAAGTGCAATTGCATGGGTTCGCAGATGCCCTTCTGTTGCGTATGCAGCAGTGGTCTATATCAAGGTTTTAGATGAAGATGACAGGGTCCACGTCACAATGGTGGCATCTAAAACTAAGGTGGCACCATTGAAACAATTGACGATTCCGAAATTAGAACTGCGCTGCGATGTTACTGGCTGCTTATTGCACGAGTTATCTGGTCTATGGATACATATGGATCAAATATATGCCTGGACTGATTCAATGGTGGTTCTGTCTGTTACAGTCTCAACCAAGTCGATGGCAAGTTTTTGTTGGCAATAGAGTGTTGACATAATTCAGTTGATAGACAATGACAGGTGATATCATGTTCAATCAACTGACAATCCTGCTGACTCTCGCGTCAAGAGGGTAGCGCCAATTGAAATGGCAAACAATGACATGTGGTGGGCTGGACCGAGTGTGTTAAAAATAAAGGAATGGATTTAACAAAGGATTATATTCCTCAAACATATTTAGAGATGAAAGATCGTTTAATGTAGTTTTAAAGGAAAAACCAGTTTGGGAAAGATTTTCATCTACATTACGAATGAAAAGAGTTCTTGCATGGTGTTTACGATTTCTACATAATAAAGAGAAACATGAAACGTATTTAACTACGGAAGAAATAAATGAGGTTGAAGTAAAATTTATAAAATACTACCAGTATTTAGTGTACGAAGATGAAATTAAAGATCTAAATAAGAAAGGAAAGATAAAAATAGAAGTTCTTTGATAAGTCTTACACCTTTCTTAGACAAAAAGGGCTTTTAGAGTAGGAGGCGACTAGCTAATGCTAATATAAATGAGAATGCTAAACATCCAATTATAATTCCAAAAAGCAGCATATTACTAAGCTTATAATTAACGAAGCCCACCAAGAACTTTTCATGGAGGTTTTCTTCAGATACATCCGCAGCAAGTACTGGTAGTTAGTCTGAAGTCTGGCTCAGAGCAATTATTCGTAATTGTAAGGTGTGTATAATTGACAAGGCAAAATAAAGCAGCAGCTGATGGGCCAGTTACCACCTGCAAGAGTGAATCCAAACCGTGCTTTCTTCAACAGTGGGGTTGATTTTCCGGACCTGTGAATTGGTGAACGTCAAAGAGCCGTGGTTACAAGTCAAGGCATATGTGTCTTCGTTTGCATGTTCACGCGAGCTATACATCTCGAAGCTGTTACAGATTTAACGTCGTGCCTTTATTTCAGCATTCAGGAGATTCGTTGCAAGAAGAGGTCACTGTAGGAACTTGTGGAGGACAACGGCACCAACTTTGTGGGAGCCGCAAGGAATTAAAGTGTATGTTTGAACGGGCAAGGCTAATCTGGCGAGGGAGGTAGCTGAGCTCCTATCAAATGATGGCACAACATGGCACTTCATTCCGCCGAAGGCACCTAATTTTAGTGGGCTATGGGAGGCATGTTCGGTCGGTTAAGAAACATTTATCGAGAATAAACGGAACTACAAAGCTAACCTATGAGGAAATGGCAACACTATTGGCGCAGATAGAAGCCTGTCTAAATTGAGACCTATCTGTCACCTGACAACACCAGTGAAACACTGATCCACTCTCCACCCCAGGTCATTTTCTCATTGGGAGCCAATAATTAATATACCAGACATAAATTATGAGCACAAAACGTAGGTATGTTATCTAGATGGCAATTTTACAAAACAGGATGCAAGATTTTTAGGAGATGGAAATCTAAATATTCCACTCATTACAGCAACGGCATAAATGCAAGACACAGTGTTGTCTCATGTGTGGGAGATATCGTAATCATTAAGGAAGATGATCTCCCACCGGCGAAATGGCTATTAGAAAAATTATAACACTACATCCTGGCGCTGATCAACTCGTTCGCGTGGCAACAGTGCAATGCAAGGGAAATAACATTCTTAAGAGACCATTGTCTACATATTACGTCCAATGAAACCGAATGATGAAGAACAATGTCAATGCTGAGGGTTATACCTAATAGTGGTCAGTTAATTTCTACATTTTTCTATATATTACATAATTTGTAAGTAAACTAAAATTGCAATATTTTGATATTTCATTACATAATGTCACTAAAATCTCTATATAAAACAACAAAAGTCATTAAAAAATGGAAATGATAAATACGAACTTGCATCTTCCTTTAATTTCAATGTATCATGCTAATAATATTATGCCACAGAGGATTTCGTACCTAAACAGTGTTGTAAATTGTAATGGTAATGGGAACAATTTTTGTTATAACTTATTTTAAGTTTAAATCTGTAATGTTTTAGCCTGAAGTTTATGTAGTTTTATCATAATATATTAGTAATTAGTTTATTGCATAGATAAATGTAAACTTATTTTTCGATTTAAGATTTACTAATATTAATTTGTTCACGCCTAGTTGTTGGTATAAATGCTGAAATGTTAAATTAATTTATAAGGGTATTGTAACATACAGATACAGTCCACGTTTGGAAGTATGAAAAAAAGTAATATAAATTAGCATTAAAAATTATATTTAAGTACGATTTATTGCTTGTTCTTTTCTACTATAACATATCTACTTGATCATAAGATTGTGTTAAATAAATACTTTATTGTGCTTAGTGCTTTGATATTTTGTAGATAGAATTTTGTACAAGTGCCCTCTTTCCATATGTTATAATAAGATATTAAATGATAGAAAAATCACATGTACTCAACCCCGCTGTAAAAAGCAGTTTCATTATCTGTGTAAATCTTAACAGTGCGAACTTTTAAAGGAAGTCGAACTGGAAATGTCCTGATTGTTCTATAGAAATGTTATCTGCAGCGGCAGACAAAGAATGATGACACACCATTTAAGAGTTCTACGACGACAGTCCAGTCCTACTGAATATGTAACGTCAATACAAACGCACGGGAGAGTGGCAACACTTATACTGTAATGATTCGGAAAATTTGCGCTAACTATGAGAACCATCAAAAAGAAGAGCTATAGTAAGGGAGGCAATTAGAGAAGAGTTTTCATCCTTGAGAAAAGAGATGCGCAGCTTTGAGGATTCTATAGTTACATGAATGCCAAATTTGATATGAAGACTAAAGTAGAGGCCCACATGCAAGATACCAAGCAACCACTGAAAGTGAATTGCCCAACGCAAAGTTAAAGACCTAGAATCAAGATTGTCAGTAATGGAACAAGATTCCGGCAGAATAACATAGAAATCCACTGTCTTCCAGAGCATAAACAAGAAAACCTGATTAATGCAGTGATGCAAACAAAAGTGATAGGTTTTCCTCATCTGAAACTGATGTTTTATCTTGTAATCGTACAAAAGCAAAATAAGACGTCGAATTTGCCTAAAACAGTTGTATGCAGACTGTTAATAAGTGAAAACGACAATCTACTTGCAGCTGTATATGTACAACAGATCCCATCCCAATGAAAAGTTAAATACAAAACTACTAGGTTATGGTGACCAGAGTCACCGGTCACATCTCCGAGCATCTAACACAAGCTAACAAATCACTCCACGCAATAACAAGAATATAAGCCAGAACACAAATTCAAATATGTATGGGTGAGAAATGGAAAATCTTTCAAGAAAGGACGACGAACACCCAGCAAAGTTGGTATTGCATCAGGATTTTCTAAAGTCTTTAGTTTAATTAGTATTAGATATTACTATTTCATAAAGTGATTAGTGCTTTAGTATTAAAGTTCAATTTTTCCATTTATTATCAAAATATTCGCGGCATGCGGACAAAATTAAATGACATTTTTCTTGAAGTTAGTGTCAATGATTTTGATTTGATTGTATTAACGGAGACTTGGCTCAACGATGGTATATACGATGAAGCGAAATTTTTTTGACGACCGTTATCAGGTTTTTAGGAGAGACAGATCATCAAATACTAATGGCTGCTGATGGTGGAGGTGTACTTATTGCCGTTAAGAAGTCTATCCATGCATATAGAAATTACACTTTCGAAAGTCGCTGTGAGGATTTATGGATAACTTTAATTTTGGGCACTACCAAGCTACACCTATGCTGTGTTTATTTACCGTCCCCTCTTAAACGTACTCATCTTGAGCAGTTTTTAGATAAATGTAGTAGCGTTATGGATAACTTGGATGATGACGTGCTTTTGTTTGGTGACTTTAACCAGCGAGAAATTGTCTGGTCTCCCACTGCGGATGCATTTCTAAGACCTACTAATTATGACAGCACTATCGCCCGTGACCTTGTTGACTTTTTCTCTGCTTATGATCTGAGACAGTTCAACCATGTATTGAACCATCAACAAAAAATACTCGATTTAGTATTAAGTAATTCTAGATGTGGTATTATAGTGCAAGAGTCACAAAATATAATTTCTCGAATAGACTTATATCATCCCTTGCGTGCTTTTATCTGTGGGGCCTCGACTACTGCCTCCCAAAGGGGAATGCCCACTGTTCATAGACACTTCGGCCATGGGTGCCTACATATAAAGCATATAGAAATGATAATATGCAATTATTAGAATGAACTGGGTAAAGAATTGATTTAAAAAGTCCGATTTTAAGATATAAAGGTTTTTATTTTCACAATACAGTTTTTTAACAATAATACATATATATATACATAATCAAGTTTTGATCAGATCTGTAACATATTTTATGATCTTATACATCATTTGTATCATAGACGATCAGTATGTCATCCAGAAATTGAGCAGGAGGCAAATATTAGTCTGATGCCGTGCTCCCACCTACCATATTACTGTCATAACATGGGCACAGCATCCACCGTTCGACAGCCGACAATCACAATTGCAACAATATTTTTAATTGCACTCCTACCAGAATCATTGCCACTAATTCAAATATATATAAAATATATTTTACGACTGATGTGTCGACTTGCAATTCTAGCCCTAAGTAAAGAGCAGCTAGGACTCAAGTTTATTCTTCCATAACGCTGCTCCTGTGGTCATTACATACTTCGATCCGGTAGCAACTATTAAATCTTATATGCTCACTATAATAGGGAGCGAGTTTGCTTTAATTGGTATGTGCCACAAGCACTAATATTAAGTCGCTGTAAGTTAAAACAGGAAATTCTAAGATTTTCACAGTCTACATTTATATTTCGAAAGTCTGCCCTAGCTCTATTTAGATTGTGTTCCCTAACATACTCAGATAAATCATTATTTGTCTCCATATTTTTATGAACTATTTCTAGTATTTGAGCTGCATCATCCCTGTCCCTTATTTTTGTGGAATTTATTAATTAGAGCAGCAGTAGCCACAGCAAGTCTATCATCAAATGTGTAGAAGCCCTGTTAAAATAATTTTGGTGAAATAATTTAAATTCACTTTTAAAATGCCATTCACCACCTCTACTACCCATCGACACATAGTCACGGCTCTGACTTATTAGCATCTCTTGTCGTTAACTGAGATTCACCATCTGCTGGAGACAAAGGTACATGAACCTGATAAACCACAACGTTCTAAAAGGCAATGAATCCTCAAGCCTCTATCTAGGATAAATACATCTCCAGATTCAAAATATTGCCTTAATGAACTGGATTCATCACCAAATTCATTATTTATAATATCCGCATCTAAGGTTGTTGCAGGATAAAGGCCCAGAATATCTATGATGTAACCATCACTACACAAAAAGGAAAGGCTTTATAAGATTGCGATATTTATGTAATGAGTAAGTTTTTTCTGATACAAACAATTGAAACTTTTCTATGTAAATATATGTACCATCGGCAATTATGACGGCCTCCTCATCTTCTCCCCATAAAGTCCATTTGGAATAAGAGATTTCTTTGAGCTATTTCTGCTCGGATATATGATTTATGCCTACATTTATAGGAACAAATCCTGATTTAATATTTCGCGGGCCATATTCAAAGCCGCTCTAATGTGCTTCTTGGTACTTGCAATAATGCCGACAGGCATTCGTCACTATCTCCTGTTCTTAATTTCATCAAATATGCAGCAAAAAGAACCCCTATGTTTATTTGATAGTCTGGAACTTCAGACAGAATTTGTTCATATTGTGCTTTTGATAAGCCTAGATATAATGTACAGTATGCTCAGGCATACTGTGTTTTCAAAGTCTATATGATGGTACATATTATTTTTCAATAATGTAGCAAAATTCAATTTTACTTATGCACTAAATGTTTTAATAGGATTATATATTAATTCTAAAAGTAAATCCCAAGAGTTGCTATTTAAATGGTAGTTACAGATTCTACATTCTGGAGGTACATAGTAATTGTAGTCGCAAAGACATACCCGCTATGCTGATGGAACAGTGAGTCGATTGTAATCGTTACAACCAGGAAAAATTGATTTTGTGTTAGTGGTGCTCTACATAATTAGGAGCAGTATACTGTAATACTTATACTTTGTTGTTCTGGATGCAATACATTACCAATACTAGATAAACAGATGGTTTCCGTTCTGCAGTTGAATGATACTGCGCTATCAGTTATTCGCCAGCAATTATGACACACTCGAGATGATGATGGCAACTGAAACAATATTAAACAAAGAATGACGCCAAAGTAAACAAAATAAAATAAAATAGATTTGTTTACTTTAGCTCAAATATAAATAAAATGTTTATCAACAATACTGCACAACGGCAGACTTAGTGCCTTATATAATTTAATAATTATGACTGAGGGACTACCAGTAGTCCAAAACAATGAAAAGTCAACTGTCTCATATCTCGGTAGTTGATAAAATGGGCAGTCAACCCTGCAACTACCTGGTGTTAGCTGGCTTATCTTATCACCATGGTATAAATAAACTAGAATGATTGTCAAATATAGCTTGTGCAGATGTGAAAAATAAAATAACTCTGGGTTGATATGCAAACAGAGTAAAAATATATCACTATCAGATATTAGCACCACACTTAATAAATTATAAACTGTTGAACACTTACCTCACGTGGTGCAATCTGATGGGCAATCTCATTCCTTATGAGTTCTTCACGTGAGAATTGGACCCGAACAGTGTGTGATCTTATTCTCAAAGTGACTTGCCACAGCTGATGATACATGTCCATGACTAACATTTTGCATTTTGCTGTTCACTAGTTGTATGTCGTATTTGATTCCAGGCTGCAGTCCAGCACGAGTGGCACACTACACTGTCACTGAAACTTGTATTTAATAAAGAAGCTTAATTATTATATTGATATTATTTTAAGTCAACTCAGTTAAAAAGTATTTCTCAGAGGAAGACACGACACATGGTGACATGGTTCAACTATTTACCTGCTGTGGTCGAACCCATTGTTGTATAAGATGTCGCACTTCTGCAATTTCCAACAAATGTCTTCGTATTTTCGTGACATTTAAACCACAATTGACACAGCGTAAATGTCCTCTTGAATAAGTTACTGAGCTCTGGGAAAAACTCTGGCCGGTGTGAAAGCTGGGGTCATCGTTAACAGTGGATATCGAGTCCAAGTTCGTGCAGGGGGTATTGTGAGAAGCGGAAGCGGGATCCATGTTCGGGCCGTGGTCAGTAGGGTGCGAAGAATTGTCGGAGTCCATTTAGAAAGCTAATTCGTTGCTTAGATAACAAATCCGCAAGAAAACAAACAAAATAACACAAACGCAAACGAATTCGATTTGTGACTATTTAGTTGTGATTTCACATGACACGACCTATCCGTCAGATTCGATGTTGCCACTTAACAGAGATAAATGGATAAATCGATATCGATTTTTTTATTCGATTTTTAAATTCTATAAAAAGAATAATCTTTGAGGCGCTTTAAGTTCTGCACGCCTTTTAAAAAATGTTTTAAATGCTATTTTAAATGTATTTTTAAGAACGGATAAGAATAACGGTTAAATTGTGCAGTAGCGTTTTTGTTATGTAAAGAATTCATGGTAAATCAACTAGCAATATTATAATAATTATCGAAAAATAATATTAGCATTATAATAATGTCACCAAAAATCGATCAAAAAGGGAATCGATTTTCTACCGAGATATGTAATTGGCAACACTTTTATTTTATCCCCAAACTAATGAATTACGGATTTACCTAATTTCATTTTATCTTTTCGGTACTTTTTTTGTGCAAACATGTTGCAATCTTTTGGATAAATGAATACCGCGATTAATAACCATAAAAAGATGTATTTTTAACAAATGCAAATTATTGGGCGTCTCATGGCCGAAATTGGGCATTCCCTTTATACCTAGGTACAACTTCTTTCTAGCAGATTATGGTATAATAAGAAATCGTTTGAACGAAGTGGACTGGAGCTCAGAATTGGAATCATGTTTAAAAATAGATGACGCTGTATCTAAATTTTACAATATTTTAAATCAAATTATTGCTGAGTATGTGCCCATCCGGAAACGTAATATTAAGAAATATCCACCATGGTTTTCCTACAACCTCATTCGTTTGTTGCGTGAAAAGGAAAAAGCTCGCCAAAAGTACAAAAAATTTAAAAATGGCTTAGATGAATTGGAATATAATATATTGAAAGAACGAACGTCGACCATGATAAAAAAATGCTACAGTAGTTATATAGAAAAAGTTGTCAGTAATGTTGTAAAAAATCCAAAATACTTTTGGGCTTATATTAAGAATAAACGTAAAGTAAGGAGTGACATACCATCAGTCATGAAGTTCGGAGACAGAGTTGCTAGAGACGGTGACAGCATTACCAATCTTTTTGCAGACAATTTTGCTTTAGCGTATGAATCGGCTAGTGATGTTGTTTTGGTTGATGAAAGTATATCTCATGCAACTGTAACATTAGGTCAGATAAACATAACTAGTGATAGAATAGAAAAGTGTTTAAAAACTCTTGATTCCAGTAAAGGAGCAGGAAGCGACGGTATTCATCCAATATTTATCAAAAACTGTGCTACTAACTTAACAAGACCCTTGCATATCATTTACAATCGATCTCTTGTAGAAGGTTGTTTCCCCAACCTGTGGAAAGATGCTGTAATTATTCCAATCCATAAAGCGGGTGATAAAAGCAATGTAAATAACTATAGACCCATTAGTATTCTCCCAGTTCTTGCCAAAGTTTTTGAATCATTAGTATGCCCTAGTTTATCGTGGCACATAAAGCAAACCGTGGCAGAGCAACAACATGGTTTTTTAAAGAAACGTTCTACAGCAACCAACCTTTAACATTTGTGGATAGAATAATTACTAGTATGAGTTCGGTAATGAAGTAGACGCAATCTATACAGACTTTAGTAAAGCGTTCGACAAGGTGAATCATGCATTATTAATACATAAACTTCACAACAATTTTGGTATTCATGGGCCACTTTTGAATTGGTTCTCATCTTACTTAAGTAGTCGTATGCAGCGAGTAGTAGTGAATGGTTTTACATCTAGGATATTTACCCTGCCTCCGGAGTTCCACAAGGCTCTCATCTCGGCTGATTCTGTTTGTTATGTTCATTGACGACATAAAACACTGTATTTTTAATTCTCAATTTGAACTTTACGCAGATGATTTAAAGCTATCCAAAACAGTTAATAACAGTGTCGATCAGATAAAACTTCAAGCGGACATAGACAGGGTTACGGAATGGTGTCGACTAAACTGTTCGATTGTTTCGATTCGACTTTGAACATTAATAAATGTTGTCACATAAAATTTTCCCGAAAATTTAACAAATTTCCTAGCTCTTACAACATAAACGGAACTGTGTTGAACAGAGTCGATCAGGTTAGAGATTTGGGTATTGCTCTCGATTCTGAAATGAGATTCACTAACCATATTGATAACACGGTTAGCAAATGTTTCAGAATGTTAGCGTTTGTCTTAAGAAATTCAAAAGAATTCAAATCTGTTCAGGCAATGAAAGTTTTGTATACCGCCTTCGTGCGTAGCCATGTGGATTATTGTAGTTCTGTTTGGTATCCATTTTATCAGAATAATGTTCACCGTATCGAAAATATTCAAAAAAAGTTTGTGAAAAGAATCTCTTTATCAATGGTAGTTACCGCAGCCTCAGTAGTTATTCTGATAGGTTAAACCAATTAAATTTACTATCACTAAAGCAACGTAAGGAACAGCTGTCCATAATTTTTTGTATGTTACTGAACCATGAAGTGGATTGTCCATCTCTCCTATCACAAATTAATATATTAGTTCCTAGAGTTACGGCTCGTCTGCATAATTATAAACCATTTTCAGTGTCCTTGAGAAAAACGAAATATGGTAGTTCCTCTCCTATTTGTACAATGTTAAAAAAATTTAACCTTTTATTTCAAAATGGTAATTTAGATATCTTCTGTGAAAAGATAGATACTTTTAAAAAATCGATTGTGGATTGTTGTAAGATTCATTTTTAGTTTATTGTTTTTTAGTTTTGCCATTATTGTAAAATAAAATCCTTTTATATTTATACTAATTTAAAATGTTTAATTTGTAATCTGTAAAACAACGTCTTTATTATAATAAGAATGTTGTGCATACCTTTAATTTAAATGCATATGTAAAATGTTTTCCAAAAAGTGTGATATCATAAGTTCCGTTTATGTATTTAGTTGGTAAGCCTTATTAAATAAAAATAAAATAATACGATATGTTTAAAATTGAGCGAAAGTTGGTTTTACTGTCGAGATTTCAATTCTCATGAAATATATATATAAGTTTAAGGTATAACTTGTAACTTTATTACTATTTACATTACATTTTGTTTTGAATTTTGTATTTTTGAACACTTAGTTAAAAACTGTGGTTTTTGAGGGCGGTATGTTTATTACATATTTGATTTTTTTGCTAGCTGCCGGTTAACCCTATATATTATCCATATAGAACAATGTATCTGCCGTAGTTGTTTGCGGCAACAGATGTCATAATGTGTCAACTCAGTACGAATAAAGTAATCATTGAGTGAAGACCGGTTTCTTTCATTATTTCACCTGCAAGCAAGGTGCACCTTATTATCGAGTGTACAATTACAATAATAATAATCAGTTATAATTAGTCATATTTATCACATTAATAATATTCTTCACATTAAATTATTTTAAAATTACATCGTTCAATTTTGATTACTTTTTATGACTTGTTTAACTACCGCTGCCAGCTCATGCGGTACCTTGAGGAGCACCAGCTGATTAGTGACTGCCAGTGGTCCGTCAGTCGCTCAGCTGGTGATCTTCTTGTTTACTTAACACATAGATGGGCGCAGGCGATCGAGTCCAAGGGGAGGCCGCCGTTAGTTTGGACATAGCGAAGGCCTTCGATCGGGTTCATACAAAGCGCTTCTTTCGAAGCCTTCCTATGGGCTTCCTGAGAAATTGTGCAATTGATCACCAATTTTCTGGCTGATCGAGCATCAAGGTCGTAGTAGACGGTGCGTGCTGATTACAAGACTGTTAACGCTGGTGTTCCACAGGCTGCGTGCTATCACCAACGCTGTTTCTTCTGCATATCAATGATATGTTGCAAACCGGTAAATTCATTGCTATGGATGACAGCACTGGTGATGCTCATACACCGCCATGCCAATATTTCTCGGAAAACGTCGTTGAGTACCGGAACAAACTTGTGTTCGAAGTCGAGACTTTGTTGGACAAAGTCTCGGATTGGGGCGACTAAATCTAGTCCAGTTCAATCCCCAGAAGACACAAGTTTGCGCGTTTACCGCCAAAAGGAACCCCTTTTCGTATCACCTCAGTTTCAGGCACTCCCTTGTTGCCTCAGCCAGTATCGAACCTCGGCGTTGACATATCGAGTGACGTGCATTTCGTGGTCACTTGGAAGAGAAGGCAAAATTTGCCTCTAAAAGCTTGGCGTGCTCAGTAGAGCGGGCAGTATTTCATGCCGGCACACCGCCTGCAACTTTACAAGGCGCAGGTCGGCCTCACATGGAATACTGTTCCCATCTCTGGGCAGGGGCTCAGTGCCAGCTCCTTCCACTTGATTCGCATTCGCAGTGCGGATCGAATCGTCGACGACCGAGTTCTTCCGATCGGCTTGACTCACTAGCACCGCGTAGAGATGTTGCATCTCTTTGCGTATTTTATCGCATGTACCACGGGAAGTGCTCTGAGGAATTGTTCGACTAATTCCAGCCGCTCAATTTGACCATCGCACATCGCGACAAAACTCGCGATACCATCCATACCATCTGGATGATTGGCGGTCCACCACTGTGCGATTTAGAAGATGTTTTCTTCCTCGCACAACTTCCTTGTGGAACCGATTACCACCAGCGATTTTTCCGGACCGATACGACTTAGGGACCTTTAAGAAAGAGCCTACCTTTTAAAAGGTTGGCAACGCATCTGCAATTCCCTGGTGTTGCAGTTGTTCATGGGCGGCGGTAGTCACTAACATCAGGTGAACCGCAGGCCTGTTTGCCCCTCTCCTATAAAAAAAAACTACACCCCTACAAAATTTGATGAACTTATTTCGCGTCCGTTTTCTATTAATAATATGTGTAAATTTTCTTTATGATCTGTATACCAGTTTCAGACTCGAAATCGTATCTGGCTTTATTAAATCGAGGGCACTGCAAAGGATGTGCAGCACCGTCCTCGATTTCAGGCTCACAGAGCAATGATGGCTTTCCTTGCACCGAAACCGGTACAGGTACTCGGAGAACCCACCATGTCCGGTCATTGCCTGATCATCGTCGCAGCGCTGTTTTCCTAATCAATTTGTGGGCTGACTCAGCGTCCGGCAGAAAGGCTTTAGTTGTTCTGGCGGTCTCTCCTTTATACCTCTGGTTCCATTCTTTAGCGTCTCAGATCGAATGAGACGCTTTTAAAGGAGACCGGACAAAGGCCATAATCCGGCTCCTTTTTGTTCGCAGCGCCGCTTATTTAGCCAGTTCGTCAGCCCGTTCATTTTCTGCAAGATCCGCATGGGCTTTAATCCAGAAGAGTTGTAGTGTTTTTGTTGCCCTATGATGTTCTGAATGCAGTGGTCTTGACTGCTAAAGGGTGTTGGGAGTCTTGGTTTACAATGGTCTCTAGAGCAGACCTAGAGTCACTGTAAGCCCCGAAAGTTGTCTCCGCGCTAGAGGAATCCGCTCAGTTGTTTTATATATGGCCAGCAATTCTGCCTGGTAAATGCAGTGGTCCGACAGTTTGAGTTTTAGAGTTCGGGTCTCGGCAGCACTATTCCAAAAGATAATGCCGCTCTAACCTTTCCTCTATTTTACTCCGTCGGTAAATATTCGGAGACTTGGTTGTTGTTGAGTCTCGTTTGGTCCTCGTTTACCAGGCATATGAATTGCAGATCCATATAGGTTGCAGGTGAGGCAGTTCCGTAAAACTCTCCTTGTCTCACCACTCTGTCTGCCAGCACTGACTGGAGTTTTCTCCTCGCCTCAAAAGGATGCTGCTTGACCCTCAAGTCCAGAGGAAGCAGACCAGACAATGCTAGCGCCGAGTGTAGGGATACAGTCCGGTACGCTTTAATAATTTTTTAAGCGAATCCTCTCTGCACAGTATTTAATTGCTTCCTGACTCCCAACTTTTTAGCAGCTGGTGCCCACGCGCTCGCTGCGCTACAAAATCACCGGCTCAACGACCGCCGTGTACATCGTCCTAATAATTTCAGGCTGAAGGCCCCAGCTAATCTTTGCCGCTCTCGATAGCTGTGTGTGAGATGTGGCCTCTTGCACACATTCCTCACATGTGTTGAACGTTAGTTTTCTGTCTACGGTGAGACAGCACCTTGATCCTCCGACATACGCATACCGCCCATGCTTAGATGGGGAATCGTATTTAAGTTTATTGGTTATTACCATCGCCTGGGTCTTATGTGGCGCAAAAAGCTTATTACGAATTTCACCTCATAACATGTTCTAGAGCAGTATCCGCACGTCTTTGATATCAAGGGCCGTCCCCTGCAAACAGTAGGACGATGTCATCGGCGAACGCTTGACACCGATCGCTTCTCCCTTCCATTTCTCTAAGCAGAGGGTCGCGAAGGAGATTCCATAGGACCGGTCCTCCTATCGAACCCTGTACGCACCCTTGGTGGTTGCCTGTGCATTCCACACCTGCATACCTTAATCTCACTTTCCTATCCCGAGATAACTCCATCAATATTTTATGTTACTGGGGCACTTTTCCTCAGCCAATCGGCATCTATAGCTGGCCACCAGGCGCTATCGAAGGCCTCTATGTGAAGAGATATTATCACAATGATCTTTTATTGCGCAATTGTAGTTGTATATATTTCATCATATCATAGAGGGAGTCTCGGTGCCTTTGTGGGTAAAACCGTATTATAGTATACAACCAGGTTGGATATGGTATCTGATCCGTTTGATGACCATTTTCCAGGATTTTCCTAACACATGTAGTAAGCCTATTGGTCTGTAGGCTGGGGTGCGTATAGTCGTCCTTTCCAGGTTTCCGCAGAACAACTACCACTGCCTCCTTCCATTTGGCTATTGGTCTGTAGGCTTTGGGGTGCGTATAGTCGTCCTTTCCAGGTTTCCGCAGAACAACTACCACTGCCTCCTTCCATTTGGTGGGGAAGTGTCCCAACTCCAGACATTTGTTAGCCAGGCTCAGATAAATCTCCGGGCTGTGAAAGATGACTTCTCGGCAGATGTCGGCCGTAAAGCCGTCCCCACCTGGTGCCTTTTTTGGGTTGAAGCTGGTTGTAGCATGCCTTAGCTCCGCAAGAGTAAATGGTGGGTCAGAAGAGTCATCTTGTGTCCCCGCATTTATCTTTTCAGCTAGCTCTCTTATACGCCGGTGATCTGCGTTATCAGCTTCAACCTTGTCTTCTGGGTAGAATGTTTCGGCCAAAAATCTCGCCGATTCGGCATTATTTAGGGCCGCTCCATTCTTTGTAAGTGGCAGATCTTCGTGCCGTTTAGCAGTTCTACCGATAACTCGGTATATGCCTTCCCACAACCCCTCTCTATCCTGTCTAGCACAGAACTCTTTCCAGCTTTTTATCTGAGCCTTTTTTGCTTCACATTCATAATTTTCTTTTGCTTTCAGGTACTCCGCAATAACAGCTGCTCTTCGCACTGGAGCTGCACATCTAATGCGTCGTTTTTTGGTGGTGGTGTCCTTTTTTAGCATGACAAGTTCGTCACTCCACCATGGCAAGTTAAGTTTGGTAGTGTTTTTCTTTTTTGAAATTATAGTTTCACAAGTTTCTTTAATTACTTCCAAATAATTTTCAATTACATTTTCTAAATTGCACGTGTTATTTATTTTTCTAATTTCTATTGTACTGATATTTTTACTTGCTAACAATTTAGCCAGTTTCTTATGGAACTGGCCCCAATTGGCTTTTTTGCTATTGTATATCCTAGTGGTTCTTTGAATTATTACTCAGATGTTTCTAATGAATTAATTTTGAATATTATTCTTCTTCAGCAAATTTTCTGAGCATGCTGTAATATCGACATGGCTCTTATATATCTTTCCTCCTCTTACCGTATCAAATGTAGGAGTATCTCCTTCATTTAATATATGGAGGTTGAGCTCATTCAGAGCACCCGCTAGCACTTCCCCTCGTCCATCTTCTCTTACACTACCCCACCATGGACTCCACGCGTTTCCGTCCCCTCCTATAAGTACTTCGATTTTTCCTAGTTTGGTAAGAATATGTTTTAGGTGGTCCATATATGGTTCAATGGGTAAGTCTGGTTCGAGATACAGGGAAATCACTCCCATCTCCCAGACACCCATCCCAATTTTGACCACCGTAAAATTGTTCGTGGTGAGAGTAGGATACTGTGTGACGCTGATGTTGTTGTTGAAGACGGCAATTGCCGTCTTCACCACTCCGGGTACTCTTTGGGCGCATTGGTATATTCGAGCACCTCTGTAGTCCTTCATGTACCCCACTCCCCCCACATACGGTTCTTGGATCAGAGCGATACTCATGTCACTCTTGCTGGCCTCGATCATCAGTTCGTTGGTTGCAAGCTCTTTTCTCTGAAGATTCGCTTGCACAACGAAGATGGGTTTATTTTCTGATCTAACTTGTCTCATTTGCTCATCGCCCCTATTCTTAGCCACAACTTTAGCAGTATGCCACACTTGACCTTGCTATAGCATCCCACCTCCTACGTACCGGACACTCACTGTCAAACGCGTTGTGGTCTGCTCGATCCAACTTAGCTCTAAGACAATTGGTACAAGAAGGTGTTTTCCCAGCAGTATACGCTGCACACTCAGTTTTAACGTGTGGCCCTCCACAGTGGGAACATTGGTCTTCTGCCTCCTTGCAATGTCTTTTGCCGTGCCCATATGCAAGACACCTAGAACATTGTACCAGTGGTGACTGATCAGCCACCACTACGCGCTGCAAAATCAACGTAAGCGCCCGACCTCTATCAGGCGTTGCCATAGTGATGGGGATACCTGAAGGATCACGTGGTTTGTATGCGGGTTTCTGGTCCTTTTCCGGTAACGTACTGCTAATCGTACCTCATCGCTTTTTAATGATTCCAACAGGTTCTTGTTTTGGTTCGTAATTGCGGTAATTATATCCTCATCGGTATTGATCTGCAGCACGTCCTTAAAATTACCAGTGGGTCTTTATTATGCTTCTCTTCGACTGAAAGCCCTGTATGACCTGCTTTCAGTCGGTTTGCTACTTTCTCCAATTCCTCTCTAGTATCACATCCCACGATCACCTTCTGGTCTTTGGCCTTTCTCACTTTTCCAACCCTTAAGCCACTCAGTTTTGCATCTACTGCGACTCTAATTTTATTAAGTACTTCCCCACTCGTGTCGTTTTCATTGTCCGATGAAACTATAAGTGAATGCATTGGTGCAGGTATGTTGTTTTTCAGGTTGGGCGAGACAAGTTCCAGATGTTGACTCCTGTTACCATTTGCTGTCACACTCGCGTAAGTGGTTATCTTTTCTCTGTGGCATTTAATCTCTTCACTTAATATTTGAGTCTCTATTTTATACTCTGTGAGCAGCTTACTGTGTTCTTCTAATTTCTTTATAAGCTTGTATTCTACGTCTGTCTTTTTCTCTGCGGCGATACCTTCATTTACTATACTGATTTCTTTTCCTTCTCCCACTTCTTTCGTCAATCTGTATAATTTATCAAGAGCTTCGATAATTTTGTCTTTTAATTCCGTCTTAAGATTTCGTGAACTATTTAACAGGAGTTTTATTTTAACCAGATACGCTTTCGCCTCTTGTGCCTTATTTGCATAGGTAGTCGTTTCTGGGTCAACTTGATTTTCTACTGCCAGCTGCAGGAGGGTTATTTTGAGATTTTTGTTTGGTCGGTTGAGTGTTTGTCCTAGTTTTTGGAGCCGCACTAAGCCGTGACTCAAGCTCACCGACACTTTTTCTTACTTTGGATAGTTCTTCCTTCGCTCTCCCCGCTGACAATTCTATTTCTTCCGTTCTTTTTATAGAGTCCTCCGTCGATGTTGTAGTCTTATTTTGTGGGGGTGTTTTAAACATTTTGTATATTTTTAAAAGAGCTTAGTCAGTCCAAATATAAAAATTTAAAAATAATAAATAATAAAAATGCGCCCAATAAGACGATAAAATACGATAAAAATAAAATTAAAATAGGTTTGTATAAGTTATAAAAGTACGGCAATAAATAACAGATAAAACTTTATCAAATTATTAAGAAGTTTTTTAAGTTTGTATAAGTTATAAAATTATTTAAGATTTGTCAAGTGTACAGTAATTTCAGTTTATTCTCAATTTAAGAAACCACAAAAATCCGTCACCGTTTGTGTCAAAATTTTTCTCTGTAGAGTCGTAACTCTACCTTCGTTTAGGTATTATACTACTCTTATTTACACACAATATATATGTAAAATAGTTATAAAGTTCAATTTTGTTTTGTCCTTATGTGACTGTGCCAATCCCGATTTGGAACGGATGTCCCGGTAGCGAAATCCGGAGGCGATTAAATGTATGGTTCCACAGGGCCGTGCTGGGGCCGCTACTGTGGAACCACGGTTATGATGCGATTCTGTAATTCAGTCTTCCCACTGGCTTAGATAGTTCTAAGCTGGCGTTCTGTTTTAGGTCTATAAGGTAGTAGGATATAAGGTAGTAGTAGTACCTAGAGACAGTATAAATTTTTCTCCAATTATATAATAAAAGAAACCAATAACTTAAAATTTTTTAAAATGTTTTAACTCTACCTAGAGTCGTCTCTTTTGTCTTAGCTAACTCTATAAAATCTAGTCAGTCTTAATCTAATAATATTTGTCTATAATTAAATAATTAATGTCTAATCTATAAAACAAGAATATTCATAGACTCTATGTAGAGTCGGTCTTCGTGTAGGCTGAAAGGTCTGCAGGTATAAGTATTTTAGCAAGAAACCCCGTTCGGATCGGTGCAGTTGTTGATGCGTTATAACAATTTTAAGATTTTCATCCCCCAGAGACTAAGTCCAGCAGTCGACTTTGGGGTAGGGGGTTGAAACTATGTCCAAATGATCCGCTGGGGGTCGAAGACTATCCGTGTACTGGATAGAGTGTGGGGTGTTCATGGTGGGGGGCCCCGAAAAATTTGTCAAAATTGAGCTAGGAGGTTCCGTTTTCCTGTAAACTGAACACACAGTTACCGTGCAGTTTTCAGGATCTCCCAGCTCATAAAATTAAATTAATGTATCAAAAACTATGGAATTTAAAATTCTGAAAAAATTAAATTAGACTAATGATTAAATGCTCTTTTTGACTTTATAATAATTAAAATTTATGCCCTGAAAATTTTTTGAGTTTTAAAATTTTGAAAATAAAAAACCGATTACCAAGAAGCGCAAATAGACTATAACTCAAAAAGTTTTGAAAGAAAAATTTTGAAAAAAATTTGACATACCTTCTATGTGTTTCACTGCGATCCTGAAATATTTTCAGAATTTTCAGGGACGTTTTCAGCCTATCACGTGTTACAAAAAAGAATATAAAATTGCTTAATTAAAATAATTACGCTCTATATACTCAAAATTTTTCAGTTGATCTGTAGATCCTGATGTCTTCCTTCTAATGGCGTCCGAAAAACTCAGGTCTTCGCTGAAAATTTTAAGATTTTCAGCTTTGAAATTTCGGACAAAATCTGTATGTTTAACACTCAATATCTCCTCCGTTTTGATCGGATTTTTGAGTTCTAGGTGTCAAACGTTTTGGCTTGATGCCTCTTTGTAGCCACGTCGTCAAAACAGCCGCAGACCCGTACTTCTGAAACACGTGTCCACGTGGTTTTGTTTTTCTGTCAATATTTCCACGCGCAGATGTCGGAAAAATCCAGCGATGGCCGCAAACGTTGAAGACCGCGGGCGCTTCTTTTGATACTACTAAACTGCTATGTTGTAGATCTTGTTTTAGCAGCGTTTAGCATTTAAGTTTTGCAGGTTAGGAAAAAACAGTTTTCCGTAATAATTTCGTGATTTCGCACTTTTCACTTTTGTCCAACTGTCACTGTATTCGTCTCAGTGAGACGTCGTTTGGTAAATAGCACTTCAATATCGTTTCACTGACCAAACACTTTGATTTTTAATCGCGGGCGGCTCAAAAACTGCGTTCAGGACGGCGTTTGGAGCGCAACTGGGTTAGGTTAGGTTAGGTTAGGTTCCCCAGACGGGTTCCCGCCTTGTCGTGGCGGGGGCTTAGTAGCCGTGGCTTGGTCACCCGCGGTGAACAAAGAGGAACCCTTGGCTGGCCCGGGTGTGAGGCCGGCCCGGGTAACCACTCCGTGTGGGCTCGGCGAGCCCACTTCGGATGTGTGTCGGTGGGCTGCTGCGGGAGGGGTTGGTCCGCTCTCCTGCACAGCCAAGGTGGAGTCGCGGAGGAAGAGGAGTGTTGGTATGGCGATGCGCCACTCGCCCTATCCTCCGCGACTCAGACGGGGCCACCGTTGATGCGGTTGTGGTGGTGGGGCCGCGGGGAGAAGAGTGTCGGTATTGCGAGGCGCCACTATCCCTACCCTCCGCGGCCAAAAGTTGGTTGGCGGCGGGCCAGACCAGATTCGCCGCTGGGGCCGCGAAAGCGGCGCTACTATAACTCTTCCGGCCCCATGAATGGGTCCAGGGCGAGGACTTGGGAAGTCCCCGCCCTCTTTGATGGACCCGAGGCGGAGGCGAGCGGTGTCGGCGCGCCTCTGAGGCGATGCACGGGTAGTCGAACACCTACTACCCGTGCGGGAGACGAGGCAGACAGACCAGGCCAGCACTGTGTGGGGCTGCGGAATTTGGATTCCGCGGCCCCACGTGAGGAGACACTGGGGTGGTTTTGGCCGGTAAGTCCACGCCTCCGCTTTTCAGGCGGAGGTAGTCCATGAGTTCCCGAAAAAAAAAAAAAAGGTTAGGTTAGGTTAGGTTGGGTTAGGTTCCCCCGAACGGGTTCCCGCCTTGTCGTGGCGGGGGCTTAGTAGCCGTGGCTTGGTCGCCCGGTGAACAAAGAGGAACCTTGGCTGGCCTGAGGTGTAGGGCCGGCCCGGGTGGCCCGCTCCGTGGGCTCGGCAGGCCCACTTCGGATGTGTCGGTGGGCTGCTGCGGGAGGTTGGTCCTCCCCTTACCGCTGCAGCCGAGGTGGAGTCGCGGAGGAAGAGGAGTGTTGGTATGGCGATGCGCCACTCGCCTATCCTCCGCGACTCAGACGGGACCGCACCGTTGATGCAGTGGTGGTGGCCGCGGGGAGAGGAGTGTCGGTATTGCGAGGCGCCGCTCTTCCCTCCGCGGCAGAAACTTGGTTGGCGGCGGAGCCAAAGACCAGACGCCGCTGGGGCCGCGAAAGCGGCGCTACTAAGCGCTCTTCCGGCCCCATGAATGGGTCAGGGGCGAGGACTTGGGAAGTCCCGCCCCTCGATGGACCCGAGGCGGAGGCGCGAGCGGTGTCGGCGCGCGCCTCTGAGGCGATGCACGGGGTAGTCGAACACCTCACTACCCCGTGCAGGGGCAGGCCCGGACAGACCGGCCAGCACTAGTGTGGGCTGCGGAAGAATTTGGTTTCCCGCGGCCCCGCGCGCACGTGCGAGGAGACACCGGGGTGGTTTAGCCGGTAAGAGTCCGGCACGCCCTCCGCCTTTCCCCAGGCGGAGGTAGTCCATGAGTTTCCCGAAAAAAAAGGTTAGGTTAGGTTAGGTTAGGTTTATTTTTTTAATATAAATAATTTTGCACTACAGACTCGAGATCCGTACCTTTTTTTCGCTTTTTTTCTTTATTAACTTTTGCATTTATATTGTACTCCTTACACTACTAGTATTAGTAAATTTATTTCTAAGCTTCACAGTGAGTTCACATTTTTTTTATGTATTTATTATTATTATTATGTTGTTTTTTTCCTCGTTTCTTTTTTTTCTCTGTATTACCTTATCATACTTTTTTTTATTTTTTTATTATCTTTTTTTTACTGTTTTTTAATTTATTTACAATTTTATATATATATATATATATTTGTTACTGTTTTTTATTATTTTTTTATTATTATTTACTTTTTTTTATAATTATTATTACAGATACGCCATTATTTCTATTATTTCTAGTGTACTTTTAACTTAGATCTAGTTCCGAACATGCTGTATTAACTTATCATACTATATTTTTATAATATATACATTTATTTATTTTTGGTTGTGGAGGCCGCTCCGTCTTCAGCTGTGTTGATTCCGTTGTCAGGGCTCCACGACAGCTGCGTCTCTGTCGTAATGCCATTTTTAAGTTATATTCTCTTCTAACTCTTTTGTTGTCGCAGCCATTGCGCTTTAATCAGCCTTCAGAATAGAATAGAATAGAATAGAATAATTTTTTATTCAATATAGATTACATGTGTAATTTTATTGAAAGTCATTTTACTTTACCACTGGTTCAAAAAACCTCTGTCCTGGGAAGAACCAGCAAGAAACCCAGCGGGACTTTTTTTAAAAGTAAATTTTATTAATGGTTGTACAAACTATTTAAGTACAAAATTTATTTTAGAAACTACTTGTAGCGACCACCTCATTCCCAGGGGTTATCAATCATATATTCATTTGTACTATAATAACCCTTTTATACAGTTTCAGCTTAATAAAACATTTAAACTTGGTAATAGAGAGAGCCTCACACTTTCCGGGACCTTGTTGTAATAGCGTATACATTGCCCCAAGAATGAATTACTGACTCTGTGGAGTCGAGAAACTGGTATCACTAGCTTGTGTTTGTACCTAGTGTTTACAGAATGTATATCACTTTTTACTAAAACTACCTTTGTTTTTGTGAACATACATTAAATTTTCGTAAATATACTGAGAGGCCAAAGTTAATATATTTATTTCTTTAAATTTATCTCTAAGAGACTCTCTCGGTTTTAGGTTGTAATAGCTCTAATGGCCTCTTCTGTAAAACAAAAATAGTTTCTGAATCAGTTGCATTTCCATAGCAAAATCAAATAAGACATTATGCTATGGAAATAACTGAAATAAACTAGTCTAGCTGTCTCGACACTAGTGAGACCTCTAATCTTTTTACAGCATAGGCTGCAGAACTTAGTCTGCTTGCTAGTTTGATATATGGGGCCCCACTGAAGCTTTGCGTCGAGAGTGATGCCAAGAAAACAGTGGATTCAACAGGGCTCAGTTCTTCCCATTTAAAACACATTGGTACCCAGATTTTTAACATTCGTTGTTGTAAATTTAATACATTTAGTTTTATTTCCGTTTAAATGTAGATTATTAACGTTAAACCAATGCACTAATTTTGATATAGCATTATTCACTTCGTCACATTTAAATGATTGACGTTTAAGTTTAAAATCAAGGAAGCATCATCAGCAAATAATACTATATCATGATTATCCCCACAAAGGAAGGTAAGTCAATATATACCAGAAATAGGAATGGGCCGAGAATCGAGCCCTGAGGGACACCATTAGTACAGGTGACCCGGAAGAACTTTTACCATTGATAACAATTTTCTGCATTCTATTACTTAAATATGAAATAATAAGTTTAAGCGCTGTGTTCTTGACACCATAGTACTGTAGCTTCCTGATTAATGTCTCATGGTGAACACAGTCGAAGGCCTTGGAAAGGTCACAAAATATACCCAAAGCATCCTCCGAATTCTCCCATGCACAAAAATATGTTTAATAAGCTCAACTCCAGCGTCAGTTGTCGAGCGACCCTTGTAAAACCAATTGATTTTTATGTAGCAATTTATTAATATTAAAGAAACTTAAGATCTGATCTAAAATTATTTTTCAAAAATTTTACTAAATGTTGGTAGTACAGAAATCGGTCTAAAATGGCGGGTCTAATGTACTACCAGATTTAAATAAAGGTACGACTTTACTATGTTTCATTAAATCAGGAAACACACAGATTCGACGCTTGTATTAAATATAGTGGCTAGATAAGGTGCTAATATATCTATTATAGATAAAATAACTTTAACGGAAATCCCCATAAGTCTGCCGTTTTCTTAACATCAATAGTTTTAAAATATTTAACGATATCTTTTGGCAATACTCTATGGAATTTAAAAGTATTTGAACAAGCCTTTACATTTTGTTTAAGCAATGATTCGGCGACAGTAGGAGAAGAATTTAATGATTTTGTTGTCAAAAAAAGAACATCAGTAAAATGTTTCTCAAAAGCCATAGCAACTTCTTGATCAGATCGAGTTAAATTATTGTTAATATTCAATTGAAAATCCGAGTTGCGCGGTTTGACCTTGCCCGTTTCACTATTTATTATTCTCCAGGTCATTTTAATTTTGTTGGATGCAGTTTTAATTTTGTTACTTAAATGTAAAGCCTTAGCTGTGTAGCACACTTTTTTAAATATTTTAGAATATGTTTTGACATAATCTCTAAATATAACACTAGTATTATATGATCTTTCATTATAAAGCTCATATAACTTTCGCCTACTTTATAAATTCCTACTGTCGCCCATTCATTAAATGATTTGCGACTGTTAAAGAGAAAGTTTTAGAAGTAAATATTCTACTAAATTCACAAGTTATAATTTTAAATAACATACCATACAAATAATTAGCACTATTTTTAAATGAAAGTGATGGAAGTCTTTTATTATATTACTTCTAAACCTCTCCAAGCGATGGTCATTTATTGGAACAAACACAACTTTCTTATTTTCTGTTTTTGTGTATGTAAGGTAATGATACCAACTGTCCACAGTGATCTGAACTTAAATTTTGAATAATTGATTTATGCAAGGGCTTAATATCTGTAAAAATATTATCTATACAGGTTGCACTAGGCCCAGCAATACGTGTTGGTTCTAAGGATAAATTAACAAGATTATACGATTTAAACAATGATCTAAACTTAATACTAATGGAAGAAGTTTCAAGAGATTGATGTTAAAGTCTCCACATATTACAACAGACTTGTTCTGTTTACTAAGTTTGAGCAAAACTTCTTCCACAATTCTTTGAAAATAGTCATAAGTAGCACATGGGGTCTGTAAACACTTACAACAATGAGGTGCTCGAGCTCGACACAAGCCATTTCTACAGTTCGCTCAGAGAGGCTCACAATATCCTTACGTTCTTTATATAATAATGATTTATCTGCTAATATTAAGGAGCCACCACGTAAACTTTTTCTCTATTGAAGGACTGACCACCTGGTGATTTCTGAAATTAAACATGAAATTATAATCTTTAGCCAATGTTCAGTAATACAAAGGATATGTATATTGTTACTATTTAAAACAATTCAACTTCAATTCTTTTGCCCATCATGCCTTGTATATTTTGATGCACCAGGTGTAAACAATTTTTTACTTATTTGTGGGCTGCATTCAAAATTAATTAAACTCTTATTATTGCTAGAGATTGCCTCTATTGTCGCATTTACTAATTTAAATTAGTTGGAACTGATTCAAATTAAATGTCAAATGATTATCATGCTCAATAAAGCAGTCTTGGTAGCCAAAAACTTGGCTGAGTTAAAAAGTAAATAATAAGATAGCATTTGCTACCAGTCTTAAATTATATTTGGATAGGTAATACCTATCTTTTGTCCAAAACTTTTTATTAAATTATTTGTGTCAATTAAATGAAATTTGTCATTATTATCACAATTATATGTCAAATTTAAATTATTGTTTATATTAAATTATTCATTTGTATATTTAAATTATGTCTTAGATTATTTTCCTGTGGCAATCCCTGTATATGAGCAGTGTGAACAAGACAATTTTATGTACATTTAAGTTATTAAGTTGTTCAATATATCTTAATAACTGTTTGTTGTTTACACTGCCTCTTCTATCATCTACCCTCTTCCAGTCGCATCGTCGCAATCGTCCGTGTAATATACACAGAGACTGTGTGCCTGGACACCGCCACTACTGCATGTTGACGCTGTCATAAATTTTGTGCTTCTCTTTGTTGTCCTCATTATGACCACTGTCCCGTATGTGAGGCCTTGGGCCTCATGTGCAGTTAAAATTCGCGACCCAGGACCCGAACCATATCCTGGCTGGTAAAGGACTCCTTTTCTGCTTGTGTATATACAAGATATAAAGTGTTGGGTAGGGTACCTGGTATAGCGACTCCGTGTACTTTTCCTTTCCAGTGAGTGCACCTGAAATCTGGATGAATATATGCCATTGTAGATTTCACTGAGGGCATATGCCACATCCATAGGATTCCGGTGTGTACACAGGAGTTCTTGGCTGATTGTGGTCACGAGGCTTGGGCGAGTATATTGCATCGCGAAGAGGTTTTCCCTGTCGATATATGGAAGTTGATTGATGTCACCGATGAGCAGTATTTTTTCCGCTCCACTCAGTCGCATTGCCACTATGGCCCCGAAATGGTTCATGAGAGCTTCGTCGACTAAAGTCGAGTGCATCTTCTGGTTTGGCTTCTCATACCATTTACTAAAATTGAGGCCATAGTGCGCACTTTTGTTTTTGCGTCATTGCCTATGCGGTTGGTTAATTTTCCCTTGAGGTCTTTAGCTGCTTCTGTTGTTGTAGTGACAATCAAATCATTCTCCGCATCGAATTGGTTTATAACCCAAGTTGTTTTCCCACATCCCGGGACTCCATTGACCCAATTTATTGTCGGCACCGTCCAGCTTTCCCAAGGATCTCCCATTTCACAGGTTCCCGAGATGGCTTCCGCCATTTTCAGGATCCTGTCTTCTAGCATCACCCTGGTGCAACGGGCGGTGACAACGATAGGGTCGTTGGGGGGGGGGTTTGAATACTACTCTCCCCTTTCGTTCTGTCTCCTCCTCATCCAAGGATACGAAGCCCGCTGACCCGCTATAAGCCCCATGTGATGACCCATTTTACCTCTTATGACTGTAGATGTTTTGTTGTCATAAATTGCGGCTTCTGCCTCCTCGAGCTGCCTCCAAGAAACTCATGACTTCGAGTTGGAAACTTTGTAAGATGTTCCTACAGGTAATTTGGTTCACCTCAAGAGTTGCTTTTGAGGGCTTTGAACTCTAGAACGCGTTGATTATGTGGTCCTTAGGCCAGTCGCCGGTAGAAGTTTTGGCGGGCTGGTTCGTCCTGAATAGGTCTAGTGTGGGTGGGTTGGGATTTCTTGAGAACTCTCGGAGGCTCTCTTATTAGGTTTTCGGCTTGCCTTATCTTTTCAACTTTCGCATTGCTTTTCCTGGAATGCTCTGGGCCGCTGCACTGATGGTATTAATTAATGCACTAACCCCGCTTTGAGACTCAGAACTTTTGGTAATTTTTCCTGGCGGCCTTTTCTTTGGCCGTTTTCAGTTGCAGGCGTTCTGAGCCACTAAGTGTTTCTGGATTTGCTGTTAGGTGTTGAGTTACCATAGTCGAGTCGCGATGTTTGAGAAGCTCAGGTTTCACCCTGTCCTCATACACGACTATCTCATGTTTATTTGAGGCTTGTATGCAACCAATGTGGTCTACGACTTCACCTTTCTCATATAGGACCACCATGGCATCCACACTTATGATGCGGGGTATGTCCACTGTTTCTACCTCGCCGAGTCTCGTTAGCAGTGAGCATGCCTGGGCGAATGGAGTTTTCTCTTCGCTCCATGTGAACAGCAAGATCGTTTTTTTTTTTTTACTATTCGACATCGTTGCTTGGCGACTTCTATCTCAATTAGCGCATCGTATGTTTTGCGCTTCATGCTCGTTTTGAAGGTACTGCCGTTTAGTAAGCTTGCGAGACCAGGAGAGATTTTGACATAGTTTCGGCCCACTGTTGAGCAAAAGCTTAACCCGAAACGCTCTGTGTTGTTATCCATGAAGAGAGCTACTCCTCGAATTCTCAGGCCTGGATTGCCTCTTTCAGCGCATGCAATTAGCTGATGTACTGCTTTATTGGCTGGGATGCTCTTCTCTTTTATGCAAACTTCTGCAGATTCTGCTACAGTTTGTCTTCGACTCCACTGAAGTTTGCCCTGTCGCTGGACGCCTCGTGTTCACTGGCGCGCTATAGCCTCAATGTCTGAAAGCACGTTGCAACCACGTGGTTTTAGGTTAAGTTGTTAATATTTACGAGCCAATAACTTCTGCAGAAGTGGGCCGATTTTCTTGATTTTTACGCCGTTTGGTGGGCAATGGCGGCTTTCAAACAATAAAATTTTCTATGCGATTTTCTTGTTCTTGTTGACACTATTTATCCCCAAAGTTCAGAAGCTCTTGCTCCCAAACCAGGTGATGCACAGAGTTCTCCCCAATTACACTAGTGAACTGCACACTCAAAAACTTTTTCACAGCACTTCCACTCGCGTAGCTCAAAAATTGCTATTTTTTAAGCAATTTTTTCGTGGAGCTTATGTTGAATGTGTCACTTTCCGGTGCGTACTGGGTTAGGTTAGGTTAGGTTAGGTTCCCCCGAACGGGTTCCCGCCTTGTCGTGGCGGGGGGCTTAGTAGCCGTGGCTTGGTCA
>JAGSMP010002521.1:0-63733 GCA_029286625.1 Parnassius orleans | reverse complement strand
GCTTGGCGATTTCTATCTCAATTAGCGCATCGTATGTTTTGCGCTTCATGCTCGTTTTGAAGGTACTGCCGTTTAGTAAGCTTGCGAGACCAGGAGAGATTTTGACATAGTTTCGGCCCACTGTTGAGCAAAAGCTTAACCCGAAACGCTCTGTGTTGTTATCCATGAAGAGAGCTACTCCTCGAATTCTCAGGCCTGGATTGCCTCTTTCAGCGCATGCAATTAGCTGATGTACTGCTTTATTGGCTGGGATGCTCTTCTCTTTTATGCAAACTTCTGCAGATTCTGCTACAGTTTGTCTTCGACTCCACTGAAGTTTGCCCTGTCGCTGGACGCCTCGTTTTCACTGGCGCGCTATAGCCTCAATGTCTGAAAGCACGTTGCAACCACGTGGTTTTAGGTTAAGTTGTTAATATTTACGAGCCAATAACTTCTGCAGAAGTGGGCCGATTTTCTTGATTTTTACGCCGTTTGGTGGGCAATGGCGGCTTTCAAACAATAAAATTTTCTATGCAATTTTCTTGTTCTTGTTGACACTATTTATCCCCAAAGTTCAGAAGCTCTTGCTCCCAAACCAGGTGATGCACAGAGTTCTCCCCAATTACACTAGTGAACTGCACACTCAAAAACTTTTTCACAGCACTTCCACTCGCGTAGCTCAAAAATTGCTATTTTTTAAGCAATTTTTTCGTGGAGCTTATGTTGAATGTGTCACTTTCCGGTGCGTACTGGGTTAGGTTAGGTTAGGTTAGGTTCCCCCCCGAACGGGTTCCCGCCTTGTCGTGGCGGGGGGGCTTAGTAGCCGTGGCTTGGTCACCCGCGGTGAACAATGGCAGGTTACAATCAAATCTCGCTCTGGAGCGTTCGAAACCTTACATAACAGCTGGATTGTCCCGTTTTCGCCCATTCTATGTAAAATGTTTAATGCCCACATTAATGTAGAAGCATATAGCTCTATCCGCGCAATCAAGTATATCTGTAAGTACATAAATAAAGGAAGCGACCAAGCAATATTTAATCTCAGAAGTGAAGATGAGGCAAATCCGTTAATGAAGTACAGACCTTTCAAGCAGGGCGTTATGTCAGCAGTAACGAGGCAGCGTGGCGTCTCCTTGGCTTCCCTTTACACGAAAGGCACCCAACAGTTACTCACCTTGCTGTGTACTTAGAAAATGGAGAGCGTGTATATTTCACCGAAAGAAATTTCCAAGAAAGAATTGCATCACCGCCAAAAACTACACTAACAGCCTTCTTTCAACTTTGTCAAACCGACCCTTTGCAAAAACGTTGTTGTATTCTGAAGTCCCCGCTAATATACTTGGAACACATCTAGGAAGGAGTGGAAACGCCGTATTCAAGGCGCGCCTGTTGCAAATTGGCCCGGTGTAAAGTCATCAGATGCCCTTGGTCGTGTGTATACCGTCCATGTAACTAATTTTGAATGTTTCTGTTTACGATTGCTGCTGCACCATGTTCGGGGTCCTACAGGATATAAAGACCTTAAAACTGTCAACGGTCAGGAATGCGCAACTTATAGAGAAGCATGTGAATCTCTGCATCTTTTAGAAAACGATAATCACTGGGATGAAACCATGGAGGAAGCTGTGCAGTGCCAGTCACCAGCCAAAATTAGGATCTTTATGCAACTCTCATATCATCTTGCGGGCTATCTAATGCACATAAATCGTGGGACAAATATAGAGAGTACATGGAGGAAGATATTTTGCAAAGGTTACAGCAGACACACGCGAACATGACATACAATGAACACATTTATAATGAAGCACTTGGAAAAATTGAAGATAAAGTAATGGCAATGGTAGGCAAAAATTAAGCGACTTTGGAATGATAAGCCCTCAGCGAACAACCGAAAATGAACTAAGTGATAAAATTATACGTGAAACAAACGACAATATACCAGCTTTGCAGCAGCAAGTAGCCGAATTTGTAACCCGTTTGCTTCCCGAACAAAAACGAGTTTTGACAAAGTATTAGGACAAATTGAATCTGGAAATGGTGCACTTTTCTTTTAGATGCCCTGGAGGAACTGGAAGACATTTTTGTTAAATTTATTAGTAGCGCAAGTACGGAAAGATAAAAACATTGCTGTGGCCGTAGCTTCCTCCGGTATAGCCGCCACGCTGCTAAGGGGCCGCACTGCACATTCTGTTTAAAACTCCTCTAAATCTAGCCAGGAATAATCGCCGATCTGCAACTTTAGCAAAAATAGTGCACGAGGTATAATGCTACGACAATGCAAACTTTTAGTGTGGGACGAAAGTACAATGTCGCATAAAAAGCTGTAGAAGCACTAAATCGAACGCTCCAGGATTTGCGCAATACCGATGTAATGGGAGGAATGGTGGTTTTACTGGCTGGTGACTTTCGCCGAACTTTACCTGTTATTCAAAAGGCACGACTGCAGATGAAATTAAAGCATGCCTCAAGTCGTCTATTTTATGGAACAAGGTGACAAAATTCAGTTTAACTACGAATATGAGAGTGCATTTGTATAATGATATCAATGCTGGAAACTATGCTGACACACTATTAAAATTGGCGATGGGCGGTTGGAAACGGATGCTGAGGGCTGCGTTAAATTGACGAGAGATTTGTAATTTAGTACAGTCATTCTAGATTAATTGCGAGCGTTTCAGATTCAGATTTAGTGAACAACATGCATGAAGACAAATGGTTATGTGAAAGGGCGATTCTTGCATCAAAAATGAGCGTTAACAAAATAAATTCAGATATATTAAGCGAAGTAGCAGGAGAAATAACAGAGTATTTGTCAGTAGACACAGTTATGGACACAGAACAGAGCACTTCATATCCGTAGTGTTTCTAAATTCTCTAGGTTGTTAGGTGTGCCTCACATAAGCTTCAATTAAAATTAGGCGTCCCAGTCATGCTAATGCGAAATTTAGATGCTCCTCAGTTATGTAACGGGACAAGGCTGCGTGTGACACATCTTGGACGGAACATAATCAGTGCTAATTTGACAGGCGTAGGAAAAGGTGAAAATGTTATTATACCACGGATCCTATAATTCCCCAGATCTTTCTTTTCAATTCAAAAGTTTGCAGTTCCTATTAAGCTCAGTTTTGCAATGACAATTAATAAGCGCAAGAACAAACTTTACAGGTAGCGGGGTCAACTTAGAAAACCGTGCTTCTCATGGTCAGCTGTATGTAGCATGTTTGCGTGTGTCAAATGTCAGAATCTCCATTCTTTTGAATGGAAAAACATATAACATTGTGTACAGTAGCGTCTTAAAATAGTGTTCAGTTAGTTTTTTCCAAAATTCCCACAATCAATTAATCAAAATTCCCACAGATCTTCCCTTTCAATTCAAAATTTCCTATTTAGCTCAGTTTCTTTTCAATTCTAAATACTACCTCTGACGGACCTATTAAGCTCAGTTTCCTTTCAACTCAAAGGCTGCATCTCTGACGGATCTTTTATTTGGCTCAGTTTCCTTTCAATTCAGAAAACTGCATCTCTGACGAATCAATTTAGCTCAGTTTATTTTCAAAGTCTGCATCCTGACGGATAATTATGCTCAGTTTCCTTTAATTAAAATATCCCATTTCCATTTGGAATAAACAGGCTATTTTCATGCTTTCCTATACGCTGCGTTTCAAAACATTTAAATAGGCTGACGAATCAATTTTGCTCAGTTTCCTTTTAATGGCTGCATCTCTGACAAATCTATAAAACTCAGTTTTCTTTCAATTCAAAAAGCAATGGATAGTTCATTTCCCAGTGACCATGCGGGCGAAGCCGGGTAACAACTAGTATGGAATAAATCCAGGAATTAATGTGATGCTATTTCATTTATAGAGCAAAATGCTTTTATTTAGACCGTAAATGATTGTGTTTCAGGAAAGATGCGGGTACAGCACATTTCAAGTCAATATGAAGCTATGTAATATAAAGACTTTTGAGTGCTGTAGATATCTGTTGATTAGATTTTTAATGAATATGGACATCTTTTCAAAATTTAGATCACCAGATTTTTTTTCGGCGGGTACAGTTACAAAAGTGCTCTCGCAATATTTTATGACCTAAATATAATTTTGAATATAATTTTTAGTATTTGTGCTAATATAATAACTAGTAATTTGTTTTTAATTCAGTGTTTAATAAGTATGACAATTTAAATCGTTAAATACTCACAATTCACCTCCCATCATAACCTCAATTCGTAACAGTGTTCACTTGTTTACATAGTAAATAACTTTCGTGGTATCAGTGCTTGAATAATGGCAAATGTCATGGATGTTGTGAATATGCAGAGTTGGAAGATTGCTGGAGTCAGAAACTGGCCGAGTTTGAGAAATGCTTAAAGGATGCATCCACTCCAATAAACCCAACACTGGCACAGCTACAGGAAAAATTTTACTCCTTTAAGGAACTTGGTATCAAAATGCTAAATCTTTAACGGCAGCAGGTTCATGAGTGCATGAAGAATGTTGATACTATTAACACGTGGTCTCGTCAAAAGGCTATTGTTTTTAATGGCATCCCAGAGGCATCTGTGACTAATATAACAGATGAAATACTACAATTGTTGCACAATAAATTGGGTTTAACAGATATAAGTGCCATTAGCTTGGAAAACTGCTACAGACTTGGTGTGCAGAAAAGTAACCACATAAGGCCTGTTATAGCATATTTTCGTGATCACCACACAAAACAGGAAGTGTGGAAAGTTAATTCAAAATTGAAAGGCTCGCTAATCTCTGTTTCCGAATTCCTTACTAAAACCAGGCAATCAATACATAAAAGAGCTCAAAAACATTTTGGAATAAAGAATGTGTGGACTTTTAATGGTGTTATCTATGTTAAACATCCTGGTGGTTATGATAAGATCCTTGCGATGGAGCAGTTTGATGGCCAAATATCCCACAACAAATACTCCTTTCGAATCAGACGCTGCTTTTAATACCTCGGATATTACAAATAATTCGAAGTCAACACAAGGTTCGTCTAACACTAAACGTGTGCAAGAAACAGCCCGTCGTACTATTACAGCAGTGAATAGTAAAAAAAAACAAAACTAATAATTGAAATTATCATATTCCTACTCCCAGCGGTATCGTGCCAAGAACGCTATTTAGGTCGGAAATAATTTTAATATATTTGTTATTAAACGAAATAATGAATTACTACATATTTCTAAATAGTATTTTAAATTAACCACACAACATAACGATCTAAAAAAAAGTAAATTTGATATTTTTTTTCAACTTAAGTCAACATTTTTCAACTTTGTATCCGCATTTTGACAATGATAAATGCAAAGTAAAATATTTTTCATGAAAAATTATTATAACAGACAGACAGCGACCGAGGTATATTCTAGCAAAGTTCTATTTTGCAGAATTTTGAAAAGTAAAATAAAAATGAACTTACGGCAATAATTCCGCCATAAATGCAAAAAGTACCTGAGTAAAATGCTTTCACGTAAGTAATATAATGTTTATGACTTTTTATGAGGCTCTTGAAACTCAATAAAAATGAGAATGGAATAAGGAACAATTTGTTAAATCAAAACTGAAGGTCCTTGATCCTTCTCAATCCAAGAGTCGAATTAAAAAAAACCTTCAATCATGATTGCAGTGATTTTATTGCAATCAGTTCTATTTATTTAATTTGTTTTATGGAGACATAATGAAATATATATAATATGTGCCGCGTAGTAGCGACGCAAAGTGGGGCAAGATAGGATAACTGAAACAGATGGGCAGCAGCATCCTGATAACAGCTCAATGTAATAAAAAAGCTGCAGTTGTCAACCTGCCAACCGTAATGAAATTTGCGAAGCTGATTTTATTAGTCTGGTCACTAATTACTACCTAGTGGAAGAATTTTTCTTCTAGAACTTCAATCGCGTGAGTTTTTCTTTGCTCACATCTTAAGTATAAAATTTACTGGCAGGCAAGAAACTCGCTATAGCAGCCCGGAGTCAGGAAGTTGGCGGTGTTTCACCCCCATGGCTCGGAAAGCACGTAGCCGTTGGTCCTGTGCCTGATCGCTCTTCGTTCATGTAGGAATTAGGTCCACACAGTGCGTACTTTTGCAAAATGGGTAGCATCCGTGGAGACTGACTTGCCGTGACTGAAATTCGGTCAGGAGGACATTATTATTATAAAATTCTTAAGCAATAAAAGTTATCATTCTCTGAGAAACGAGGAGGCCTGTGCCCAGCAGAGGTACGTATATAGGCTGTAACTTTAACTTTAACTTTAACTTCGATGACATATTGTGGTGGCGTCTTTGTTTTGTTCCTGTAATTGTATGGTCATTCGATAATTGAGATTTTTGATGTGCTAAGGCCGTGCTAGACAGGGCATTAGAACATCAAAAACTTACTTTAGTATTTAGTTAATTATTTTGATCTGACCTACAAAGATTGTACTAACAGTATCCTAAAATCTTGCAGCTGCATACTTGTTTTTTTTTTGGATTTACTTTAAATTACTTACTAGCTGGCCCAGGTTTTCTGCCCTTTCAGATAGATGAGTCGCGTGGTGAATTTCACTCCGAATTCCCTTTGGACTTTTTGGCAGTGTAAATATAACAATTAATAATAAATCTCGTAATTCTCCTTTCTTTCACTAAACCACCTTATTTGTTGATAACATGCATAAAGCGCCACCTATCGGATATTAGCATAGTTATAATAATAATAAAATAATTTTATTTCAGACCCACATACAGTCTATAATTATATTAGTAATAAGTTTAACATATGTTAGTTTAAATTGTTACACACACATTGTTATTATTGGCTTCCCACGACACCAGGTACATGCAAATGCATACGCATCCAGTGCCCTAGGATGGGACAATCAAAATGATCAGATATTGCCCTCAAAATACTATTGAAGCTCCCACGATCCCTGCGCATGAGGTTATGAACCATTGTCGCGTGAAACCAAGATTATAGTGTGAATATAACCTTATTCAAATCATTCAGAAGTTGATCACTAACACCAACAAAGATATCCGCTTTATACCTCAGCAATTTAACTATTACTGGAGGAATAAGTCATTTCATTCATCAACCTCATCTCACTCAGTATTACCTGCCGAGTGACAAATGGAATTCTTGCATGTCTTATGGTGAAAAGTTTACTCAAGCTCCAAATCTGACAGTTTGATGCAAAGAGCAGCATTATTTCATTAATCAATCATTGCAGCCTGTCAGAATGCGATATTTGCCATAAATGCCACAGTTAGCTGGCGGCTTGACAATCGTAGGATTTTATTAATTTGAGTTGTTATTAGGTAGATGCTGCCGCCCATTTCTGTTTCATTTTCCTCTGTCGCATCTTGTGATGTCGATGAGATGATATGGGGTAGTGGATCCTCTTACGCTGCCTGCAAGGCACCATTACCAATGCAAATTAAATTGCAATTGAAGAAATACATTACTACTTATGGTACCTGGTAGAGCTACGCTGCAGCTGTTTGTGGTTGTGGCACGAATGGGTCGGCTCGACCAGGGAAGGACCATGCTCTTACAAAATATCAGCATATCAATAGCAGCTCAATGCTGCTGTGTTTCGTATAGTGAATGCAGAGAATCGGAAACCCTTTTCACTGCCAACGAGGCATTCCATCTAAGTCCTCAGGGGTGACAATGCATCTGCGTATTAATTCTTTATCGAGTATAGATGAAGAAGTCTATTGGCCACAGCATCCACTTACCATCAGGTGGACTGTGTGCTCGTTTGTCACCCTTATTCTATAAAAAAAACGAATGCAACAGTACAAATGTATACTAACCAATCCAGCATAATTAGCGTAATCAACTCTCAAGTAGGTATTAAGAATAATTTAAGCATAGTTTTATGCAAAATTATCGTCGTAAACCATGCTGCAGCTATATTAGTAGTATAGTTGTAGCGCGAATGGGTCGGCTCGACCGGGGAAGGACCACGCTCACAGAATACCAGCGTAATATAGCAGCTTAATTTGAACTATTATTCCTGCAATTACTTAGTTTATTATATTTATTAGATGAACTTAATAATCTCCTAATTACTTTAAAATCTATTGGACATCAATGATATTGAAGTTATGAATATTCAGATTTTAATAATATTGAATATGATTCATATATTTAATTTTAATTTTAATTTAATTTATTTGCTTATCTTTACAAAAACAGTACATAATAATATAACTTCGCCAAACTGTAAAGACAGTTTGTTGGCGAATAAATGCACTCATAATTAAATAAGTACACCACCCACATAATGTAGCAAAAAAATAGAAATTCTAAATATAAACACTATTATTTCCATATTCTATAACATCTCACTCACATAACATTGCAACCAAATAGAAATTCTAAATATAACCCGTATATATTTTTCAAATATTACAAACGAATATCAGTTTTTACAAATTATCAAATACGCTATCATGTATGTCCAAAAAATAATTCTTAAGTTTCTTTTTATTTGTAAATTTGCGATCAGGTCTACCCTGCCTTAGCCAGTCTATTTCATTAAAGCTTTGGTATTAAATATTTTGTACATCTTTACCATAGTAGTTTTTAACACTAGGCTCAATTAATTTCCTTCTCTTTCCTGGTTCTATATTTATTATCCACTTTTTCTTTATAATTATTTTTATTAATGTTTTCCAAAACTAATATATTAACTTTGTGTTCTACCGGTAAAATTACAAATAGAGAATAACTTATTATAATCTTTCTTACAATTTTCTTTAACTTTTTCATTTACAAGATATTTTAGGAATCTTGCCTGTAAATTTTAATGTCCTTTATATAAGAAGCAAAGATGCGACCATATACTCCAAGTCCATAAGTTATGAGGCAATCACCAAAGCATAGTATAGAAGGTACATAGATTTTTGTTCAAAATGTGTTTAAATAATAAAATTTACCTAATATCGCCGACAGCCTTGTACATACATCTGTTATTTGGGGTTTCCAATTAAAGTTTTTATCAATAACCAGTCCTAAATACTTAAACTTATCGACAAATTCAATTTCTTTACATTTACAATTAATTTTATTATTATGTAAGCACTCAAAACAGTGGCCCACAACAGCTATCTCATTCAATGTGGTGTTTTCGCTGCAGCATTGTATGGAGAGTGTATATGCATGCATTTTTTTTGTTAAAATTAAGGATTATGCCATTATCATGGGCCCATTTTATTATATTCTCAAAGTCACTTTGTATATTATTTTGCAATTCTTTTGTTTCTTTAGAGGCAAATAGCAAGCACATGTCATCCGTACATAAACACTTGACAATTTTTATTACATTAGATACACTATTTACATGCATAATATAACCCACAGGACCGTAAATAGAACCAGTCAATACACCCAAGCTAATACTGGCCTCCTCTCCCTTAATAATCACTACAGTACGAAGCGTCCTGTTAGATAGATAGCGAAAAAAGTTATTTGTAGGGCCCCTGATTCCACACTCCTCCATCGCTTGCAATAACATATTATGGTCCAAAGTGTCAAAGGCTTTTTTATAATCAATAAACAGAACCATAACCTGTTTTCCATCATTTAAATATTCATTAACTGTATCTGAAAATAGGGTAAGTGCGGAAACTGTACTACGATTTTTTCTAAATCCGTGTTGTGCCTCTGATAATATACTATGCTGTTCCAAAAGTCGGTTATTTGGCTACAACCACCTTCTCAGCAATCTTATTGACAGATGATAAAATGGCAATTGGCCGGTAATTACTGAAATCTAAATGACTTCCGTGCTTAAATATGGGACGAATGATTGATTTCTTTAATAAATCAGGATAAACACCTTTTGACAAGCACATATTAACAAAATGGGCCAGTATTGGACTTATTTTTTTCTTTACTAACTTTAAATCTTTCACCTAATCCGTCCAAACCTGGTGCTTTTTATGGTGCAATATATCAATTACTTTTTCTATGTCACATGATTTCACTCTCTTAAACCTAAAAGACACCTCGCTCTGTGTAACGTACATGTTTCTATCTAAAAAAATTAAATTACAACTATGTTTAATGTCTATTATTTCTTTGGTAAATGTTTTAGTAAATTTTGTGCAAATATTATATAAAATATCATTTTACCCAAGTACTTCTAATTATTAAATCCAAATCTGCCTTAGTTCTTCCTAACCATGTATTAATATTAGACCATATTTTGTGCTATCACCATTACAATCCTTTATTTGTTTTTGTCTGTATTTGTTTCTGGCGTCATTTATAATTTTATTTACTCTATTTCTAAATCTCGTGTATTCTAAACGCTTATTCATATTTTTTGGCGACGCTTTCCACGCTCTAAATAAAGAATCCCTTTTTAATATTAAATTATTCAACTTACCGTCTATCCATGGCTGCGTTAATCGTTTATTAGTTACTACAATATTGACCTTACTTTCATTATAAATATTTTCAAACACTAAACGTAACTTCTCATACAATAACGTTGGGCAAGATAAATCTAAAAGCTGGGACCAATCATATTCGTCCAACTTTACCCTACACAATTTATCACTAATTACTTGTTTACATTTATTTACCGTTTTTACCACATTCACTTCGCTTTGCGATCCCGATACACCTAACGTAATGCCAACAATATGATGATCGGATACATGACAGTCAATTACGTAGGAAACAGATGTAGTGTCAGCCGGTCTCGCTCGCACCCACAGATGGTCAATGCATGACCGCTCGTGCCGTCCGTTGACTACCGCTTCTCGTGTTATCTCTGAACTCGGCACAGCACAGTATAGGCCGTGTTCACACAAAGTTAGTTTATAATTTGAAATAATTTGATTACACTTATTATTATAAATATCGATGTTCATGTCTCCTATGACAATAATATCTTCTTGAGGCGATATTCTTTCCTTTATTAGTGTATTTAGGCACTCAATAAAACCATATTTATTTTTCGCAGGTGGTCTATAGATGCAGAGTATATGAAAAGTCCTTTTTCCTATCGTCAAATTTCCATGAATTAATTCTGCCACGTGAGTGTTGATTGTTTGTGAAGAAAAGTTTAGATGTTCCTTTATATAAATAAGTAGCCCTCCTCTTGAAATTTCCCTTGTATTAGCATGAGGTATATATCCATTTATATTACAAAGACCTAGTTCTTCTCTCTTAATATTTATCTCACTTAGTACTATCATATGTATATTATATTTGATATGCTCTAACAACAATTCATTGAAATTTTTTCTTAAAGAACATATATTTAGATGCAATATATGTATTCCATTTGCCGATTGAGATTCACTGTATTGTGTTGGGTCCTTATACCTTATAAAGTCGATTTCGGTAGGTAATTGTTGTATAGGTGGAATTTTAAGTATAAAACATAACGAGGTGTGTGCACAGCCAGCACAGGCCTTGCCAACTTTATTACTAGTAACATTTTGTTTATGTCACATTCAGAACTTATTTTAAATATTTTTCATTGTCATTTTTTTAACTAGTATGTTCATATTCTGAATCCAAATATATTTGAAATAAGATTTAAGTTGATTTTGTTTCCCAAAAAGCTGACGCTTTACCTTTAAATGTTCATTTATATATATTAACTGATCGCTATTATTTCCGAAATTTGCGCATTTGAAATACGCACTTTTCAAGCCGAAATCCATTGATCACGGGCCTTCTTTGTACGTAACGTAACAATAATCGGCTGTGCTTTCTTCTGGTTCTGTTTTCCTTACCTACCCGCCTTGTATCCTCTATCCCCCTAGCATAATTTTAGTATTTGAGACACTTTTTCACTATTTCTAAAGTATTTTCATTCTCCTTTTCTCTATTCCTATGATCTCAATGTTTTTCTTTTTCTTTTATTTCTAGATCTTGTAATCTTTCTTCCAAAGCCTTGTTGTATTTTTCAAGGTAAACATTTTTATGCTCAAGAGCTTTCATCTTCTTCTCTGCTGTCTCTTTGAACTCCACCATTTCTTGATATTTTTCAGAATAAAAATCTATGAGTTCCAAAGTATTATCCAACTTCGCTTCTATCTTATAAATCACTTGCAACTTTTTATTAACTTCTTCTAAAATGGACTCTGTAGATACCTGTTTAAGATCCAAATTTAATGTTTGCGATGATGGAATATCTTCATTTTTCTTGGCACATATTTCGCACATCTCTTTCTTAAGCATTTGTTTTGACGCACACTTTTTGTGATAGACACTATCACAACTCCCCAAACACTAATGACTTCATCTTTCGTTAGTGAAAGAAACAGCTTACACTTTTTACAATGAGCCATTTTGTTTTAAAAATATCATTATAGGTAGGTAATATAATAATTTCGTTTATTAAATGTTGATAATCGAATTATCTTACCTATAAATAACTAAATTCATTCATGAACTATTCCATCATTAGGTGTAAAAGTAGATGCTAATCCTGGTCGATTAAATCAAACTAGATTTTTTATTAATCCACCAGGAATTTTCTTTGGTCAATGTTCAGAAATTTGCGGAGCTAATCATAGTTTTATACCTGTTGTAATCGAAAGAATTTCTATTTTTTTTTTATTATTTGAATTAATAATTAAATTTTTAATAACTAAAGTATAGTTGTAGTAATAAATATTCTTACAGGATTTACTGGAGCGATATTTACCAGCAGCAGTAGTGGGACCACGACCCGTATATTACATAAGAAATGTAAAGTAATAATTTTCTACGAATTTTGATCAAAGCAGCTAGTCTCAACGAGATTAGCCATTTGCGCAACACAGTGTTATAGTGCACCAGTGCGTGCGCAAACACAGAAATTCTATTCCTCACTCTTATAGTTCGATGGTACGGCAATCTAACACGACCGGAGAGAGGTCAGGCTGCAGGACCAACGGCTTTATGTACTTTCTGAGACACAGGGGTGAAACACCGGCAGTTTCCTGACTCCAGGCTGCTACTGGGAATTTCTTGACAGAAAAACCCAATACCTGATTTTGGCCCAACTTGTCATTCGTACCCGGGACCTCACGATCACCAGTCGCTCTAATGACCACTAGACCAACGAGGCAGCTAATGTAATGTAATTAAAGAAATATTGGTAAATCCAATTGGGCATGCCCTAAGCGCATTAAAAAAATTACGTGTAACACGATTATGCGGAATTTTTAAAGTAGTTTAAATACACACAAGTTTTCACTAATAACCTTATTATACTTCCAATTTTCCGATAATTTTTGTCAAACTTGAATTTAAATAAAAAAAGTTTGGAAAATCCAAAAGTGCACGACTCATGATTACGTCCAAGACGTATTTAAGTATAAATATTACATCCTACTTACTTTTAGTACGTACTACTATTATTTATTCTGTGCTTTTAAAATATTGTAACTAAAATCTCTGATTATTATTATTATCAAGTATGTAAGAAATTTGGTTTTTCGAATATTGTGTATTTGTACAGCGATCTTTTGAGCCGTTACAAACGACCGATACAGTGTCCACTCACGACGGCGATTGATGCCGAACTAACTGAGTGAGTGACGCAGTCTCTATTTAGTAAAAAATAAATTCACACAAGGCTGCTAAATCGTAATTATAAATTACAGATAGATGCAGATTGCTCAGATCGCGTTTTCTGGCTTTTCTTATGGAAGGCCTTATGTGCAGCCGTGGTCTATTGAAAATCTGTAATGATAAATGATGATGATCTAAGAAATTAAAAATATGTTTTTTCTATTTTTTTTATTTTAAGAAATATGACCATTGTTGACATTCACATTGTAATTAGTCTTGCTTCTAATAACAGGCTTCGGCGGCTCGGATGTAAACACCAGCATGCTTAAAAAAATAATTTCGCCTCCAGGTCCTTCAAAAGTGTTATTGCCAAGGCAAAGTCAGAGCACATAGGCAGAATTGGCGAGAAACTAGTTCGCCTTCCTTCGGGAACCCGTGCATTCTGGTCTCTCCCAAGGCTGTCCAAGGAATTTCTGTAGCCATCACTACCATCTCTGCACAGGAGGACGACTCACTGGCCCGCCCAAAGAAAGCCGACCTTTAGGCTCACTTTTGCGTCAACTCGACTCTTGATGACGGGAGAACACACCGCCGGCCATCCCGCGGTGTGAGTGCTCCATGCCGGATGTTCGGTTCTCACAGTGCTCGGTCCGCAAAGCACTCTCTCCTGGACATCCACAAGTCGAGTGGGCCTGACGGAATCCCCAATTGTGCTGAGGACGTGTGCTCCGGAGTTGGCACCGGTTCTAACGCGTCTTTTCCGGTACTCCTACTCCTAGGCGTAGTCCCGATATCATGGAAGACAGCTTTTGTCCAACCGATCCTAAAAAGGCGACCGCTCAGACCCGTCAACTACAGGCCTATCGCCATCACCCCTTGTTCTCCAAAATAATGGAATCCATTATAAACTGCCAGCTCATGCGGTACCTTGAGGATCACCAGCTGATTAGTGACCGCCAATACGGTTTTCGTCGGGGTCGATCAGCTGGTGATCTTCTGGTCTGACTCATAGATGGGCGGAGGCAGTAGAGTCAAGGGAGGCATTGGCCGTTAGTTTGGACATTGCGAAGGCTTTCGATCGGGTTTGGCACAAAGCGCTTCTTACGAAGCTCCTTCCTATGGGCTTCCCGGAACGCAATTGGATCACCAGCTTTCTTGCAGATCAGACATCAAGGTCGTTGTAGACGGTGCATGCTCCGACTACAACCTATTAACGCTGGTGTTCCACAAGGCTGCGTGCTATCACCAACGCTGTTTCTTCTGCATATCAATGATATGTTGCAAACCGGTAGCATTCATTGCTATGCGGATGATATACTGGTGATGCTCTATACGCCGGCCGTGCGAATATTTCTCGGGAAAACGTCGCCGAGTACCGGAACAAACTTGTGTCTGAAGTCAGTCTTTGCTGAACAAAGTCTCGGATTGGGGCGACTAAATCTAGTCAGTTTAATCCTCAGAAGACACAAGTTTGCGCGTTTACCACTAAAAGAACCCCTTCGTCGTATCTCCTCAGTTTCAAGGCACTCCCTTGTTGCCTCAGCCAGTATCGGAATCCTCGGCGTCGACATATCGAGTGACGTGCAGTTTCGCGGTCACTTGGAAGAAGGCCAAATTGGCCTCTAAAAGCTTAGCGTGCTCAGCAGAGCGGGACAGTATTTCATGCCGGCACAACGCCTGCAACTTTACAAGGCGGTTCGGCCTCACATGGAATACTGTTCCCATCTCTGGGCTGGGGCTCCCCAGTGCCAGCTCCTTCCACTTGACCGCATCCAGCGCAGAGCGCTCGAATCGTCGATGACCGAGTCCTTTCGATCGGCTCGATTCATTGGCGCTGCGAAGAGATGTTGCATCTCTTTGCATTTTCTTTCGCATTTACCACGGGAGTGCTCTGAGGATGTTCGGATTAATCCCAGCCGCCACATTTCACGAACGCACATCGCGGCAGAACTCCCGATACCATCCATACCATCTGGATGATTGGCGGTCCACCACTGTGCGATTTAGAAGATGTTTTCTTCCTCGCACAACTTCCTTGTGGAATAGTTTACCACCAGCGATTTTCCGGACCGATACGACTTAGGGACCTTCAAGAAAGAGCCTACTCCTTTTAAAAGGCCGCAACGCATCTGCAATTCCTCTGGTTCCCCTGGTGTTGCAGTTATTCATGGGCGGTAGTCACTTACCATCAGGTGAGCCGCATGCTCGTTTGCCCCTCTCCTATAAAAAAAAAACATGCATTAAAAATTGTACGAGAAAGTTTTCAATGTCTTCAACTTTTCCTATCGTAGATATTTTAAGGGACACCCCATAACTTATATGTATATTATGACAGTTTACAAAGTTAATCCAGTGGCCTTACGTACACTTGTGGAAAAGTCTTTTATAGTGTTAAGATGTCTTATTTATATGGTTTCCGTACTTCGGAAACAAAAAATTTATTAGCTTTTGTTATGTTTATAAAAATAATACGGTAGAGAGAAGTTGCAGCGTAAGTGCAGCAAAATGAGTCAGCTCGATCGGAGAAGGGCCACATTTGCACAGAATCCCAGCGCAAAATAAATGTTGCTATGTTTCGTATGGTGAATAAATTATGTTCTACAATAATCACATTCACATTCACTGCGATCGATTTATCGTTTAATGACTATAATACACGACGCGTTTGACTGTCTCGTTGGTCTTGTGGTCGTAAACGCAGATGCAGATCGTGAGGTTCCGGGTTCGATTTCAGGTAGGGCCAGAAATCAGTTAATGAATTTTGTCTATCAGAAATTCTCAGTAACAGACCGTAGTCAGGAAGTTGGCGTTGTTCCTCCGTGTCTCGGAAAGCACGTAATACCGTTGGTCCTGCGCCTGATCTCTCTCCGGTCGTATCGGATTGTCGCCCCATCAGCCTATGAGTGTGAGAAAATAGAAGGTGCAATTGACTCACCGCCGTGACCGAAATTTGGTCAGGAGGTCACACGACAAAGTCGGTAATATTCGAACCTAGGTTCTCAATCTGATTTTAAATTTGAAGGATTTGCCTACACTCACCGCGATGGATGGGTAAATTAGTATACAAAGCTGGCACTTTTGCAGATTTTACTACTGCCTATCATCAGTTTGTTACATTCGAGTTCAATCGGTAAGTAGCTATAAAAATTGTAACATATTCTCATTCAAAACGATACCACAAACTATTAAAATCTTTTATAAACTAGTCCTTTAGAACGCGGTGTAGCTCTTTCTATAACTCTCTCAAATGTTTAATTATATTCAAGGATTTTCCTTCACAACAGTATATTTTTCAATTGCTAATACACGATGATAATAATGAACTTTCAAGTGACAGACATATTACTCATTAAACTAAGATATAAAATGATTATCAGCGAACGTTTTAATTTTGAGAAAAGACATGCATTGAATTGATAAATATTATGCATATGAATAATCATGATGGCAGTTGTCAATGGACTGCAGTAGCCGTTTACCGTCAGATAGATGTTAACCCGTTGGGTCACTAAGAGTTTAAGAAAATACGAAATTATTTACTATATTTCAGGCTGCTAATACATACGTTTGTAATATAATAAATCTATGAAATCAATACAGTTTCGAAGTAAATCAATCATAGTTTGTGAACGAAGTTGAAAATGACTTCACCGAACTTTGTTATAATTTTTCATTGAAAACACATTTGAAACCTTAGGATTATTGATATTAGACTGAGATTTTATCAAACATTGGAAATAACAGGTGAGATTACTGAGTAAGCTGACTGTCAAATACATTGACTGAATTGAGCCTTAAGCTTTGATTTATATTCAGGTTCTGATTCGGACTTTGTAGGAATCTCGCTTTGTCTATTTTAGAGGGCTTATCTGATATAAAATAAATGTGCTATTCCTGATTATTTATAACAAGTATTCTGAGATGTACATAAACGCCTCGTATTTATTATATATTATGTAATAAAAATAACTGATATCATTGAACAAACATAACATCGCCTCAACGGAGGAAATTACTCGTCTCTCCAAGCCTACCTTCATTATTATCACATGTAAAGTCGTAATCGATCTCGAACTCTATATCAGTACTTGTATAAGTTTTTTAAAATTTATTTCTATATTTGATATTTTCCTCCAGACCGAATTGCTGTCACAGCGGCCAGTCTCAACTAGCCATCTACGCAGAACAGGATTATAGTGTACAATTATATACACAAACACAGGTGTATTCTCTATTCCCTCACTCTCATAGTCATAGGCAGAAGAAAGATCAGACGCGGCAACAACGAATTTAAGTTCATTCCGAGGTACGGGGATGAAACAACACCAACTTCCTCAATTCCGAACTCCTACTGAGAATTTTTTGACAGAAAATTCCAATAACTGATTTTTACCCAACCCGGGATACGAACCCGGGACCCCATGATCAGTAGTCGCACTTACGATCACTCGGCAACGACTCAGTCAATCATTTAGACAGCCAGTATTTGACAGACCACGTATTTGAACGAAATTGCGCAAACTGTACCATATAGTTGTGATGTAAGAAAATCTATTACCTCATATAGCCCCGTGAGTGTCGTAAGAGGCGATAAAGGAAGATGCCCATCTCAGCAACGTCATTCCTATGACAACCAGAAAATAAACAAAACTGCAGTTGCCAACCCGCATGCCAAGCGTGGCAACAATAGCAAACATCCTCCTATGGATCAATCCATTGGGAGGCCTACCCTGATCAGTGGACTTTTGATAGACTGTGGTCATAGGGAAGGAAAGGAAGAAGAAGGTAATTTGCCAGCATCTGTCTTTCCATCCGATTCAATGAATGTCTTTAAGGCAAGAGCGAAAGGGCTTTTGTTAAGCTAAATCAGGGTGTACAGCTATCTTTGGCTACTACCACTTAAAATCAAGTGAAAGTACCAAGCATTGGCTTATAATCTGTACATACAAATAAAATTAAAGTCTCTGTCTGTATTTTCTAATTGATCGGATCCGATAGCTCGGGACCATTTTCCGATCGCTGAGTTGAAAGGACACCGCTGGACTGCTCTTCGTGAGTAGAAGATCGAGTTTGATATGATGACAAGCTTGTCTTGATGACACGGCATATCCGGGAGTAATAAATTAATATTAGTGTACAGTAAAACCAATATCGAAATACCTGCCTTTATCGAGCACAGGAGTTGTTGTCTGTCTCTCATATCAAATAACTGATTTTTTCAAATTCAAAGTTATAACATGAATTACTTTTTGCAAAATATTTGTTATTGATATAAGACTTTTTGTCACATCGTAAAATTGATGAAATAAATTGTCAGCGATAATTCTTTGAAAATCTTAATGACGTCACATTAGATCCTACCTAGGCGAAACCGGAACGTTTCGCTAGTTGTCAGTAAATAGCCATGACCATAGAAATCGTAGAATTACGACACAATATCATAAACACTCCTTCCTTTGTTTAACGCCTTAATTTTACTCACCTTTATCCAGATTTTATCTAGATCTGCTGCTCTGCTGCTGTTTTAAACATAACTCGAAAAAGGGATTAAATTGTTCTTTAATACTTGCGTACACCATTTCTCAATATGAAATAATTAAATTTCCATACCAGTATACATAGTACATAACACAACACTTTAAAATAAAATCATTTAGAATATTATATTAGCATTTAGACATTAGAGGTAGTCGAGATTATATGTTATTGTAACAAAACAAAGCACCGTCTGTTTTATATAACAAAATTTCAAGTGTAAATTCATAGCTACGACCACTGATATATTTCTATTAGAATTGCTATACCGAAATACATATTACTATTTTGGCTACGCTAAATAAACTTATGGGATTAACTTGGCTTTTACAATCATCATTTGATGCATCGAAACAGCCTATCGAAGTCCACAGCTGAACCAGGCCTCTGATATTTGCCATAGTTGTCTCGCTTGGCAGGCGAGTTGGCAACACAGTTTTATATTTTCCAGGTGTTATCAGGAGGACGCTGCTGCCCATCTCCTGGTTTGTTTTCATTCTGTCACCTCTTACGTCACCCACGGGGCGATATGGGTTGCCACATATTCTTAAACCGTCATTACACATAGTCGATAATGCTAATTATCTCAATGTTAAGCCTAGTCTACTCTTGTGACATTGTCTTCTAACGTTGTTTTCATTCATTATTATAATCTTTAACGATTGTAGAAAGTCAACTTAGCTAAATCTGCAGGTATAGCCACAGATTAAATAATGTTACTACGCAAGTGTAGCTTCAAGGTAAGAGTGAATAAGCATTTTCTATATTTACCTGTTTACCAAATAATATAGGACCCCATTACCACTTAATTATAAATTAATAAAAATTAACCCTTCGCATGCCTGGTGGGTCTAACAGACCCACTACTTCAGAAAAACGTCAATATTTTTTATAGTTTTTAGTTTTATGCATTGCGCGTCTTTATAGCTCCTGATACAGACTAGAGGTCAGTTTACTACCGCTTGAAGTTATCCGCATGTCCGCGTCCAAGTAACATGCGTGTAAATTTCTCATGGTCTGAGAGACCCTACCAGGCATACAGCGTGACTTTTTGGTAAGTGAATGTTTAATATTTTTGTGATTTAATGGTTTTATGGCGTAAATTAACAACAAAAATCTATTGTTACAGTAAAATGCCCAATTAAGTAATGCTGACATAAGACGTGTTTTAATAGAGGAAGATGTGGAAGATAACGTGATCTTAGAGGAAGTGGGGACGAGTCTGATCACGGCAGTGTTTTCTCAATACTTCTGCAATAAATAAAAATTGTTCAAATGTTGAACATGATAAACCACCAACCAGCAGAGAATTCTTAAAAGCTCAGGCATGGCATTGATATCTACATAAAGCTGTAAAAAAGCTAATTTGCTCTTTCAGAGCCTTCGCAAAAGAATCAGTACTCACCTCGAAACATCAGGCCCTGTTGTGCTGATGTCAACAGACGTTGTTATTTGTGTCTGGTAAAATAGATCAAATCCAAATACAATTATGTTGTGTCTTTGAGTCACATTTGCATGGAGCACACAAACTTTCTATACGAAATTGTCACTTATCTGAGCACAGAATAATTATCGTTAGCCAGTGTTGTTTTTTCTAGTTTAAAAACGTTACCCACAGGTTTTCTCCTGTATCGTGGAGGCAGTTTACAAACATATATTGCACAAGGACAAACATCCAGACCCGGAACAATTATTGTAGGCCACAAATACTTGTTCCGTGCGAATCGAACCCTTGTTATCTAACTATAGCGAATTTATCAGAGCTTTAAATAAACTAAAGTTTGATTTTGATCCCTGTTTTTAGTTTAGATTTTGATTAAATACTAATGAGTCTATTTTTGCTAGCTTGAAAAAGCAATGTTTCATTTGATAAATAAATAATTTTTAAACATAAATAGCTCTACTTTTGGTTATCTCCTACAAATATAATAAACATATTTGCAAAACACATTCAATCTGATATCCCTAGAGCATTATTTTAACTAATTTAATAATAATAATTCCGTCAGACCCACCAGGCATACGGAGGGTTAAACATATTAATGATTTTACATAGGTATTTTTTAATCTGTATTAAATTAAAAAAAAATTTATAGTTCTAGTTGACCGTTGATGTTATAAAGAATAGCACCTTCATCTGCTCAGCCTGTAAAGTTCAATGCTGATGATCTTCTACCGCTTTAGGAGTATTTGCTTAAATAGCCTCGCTTGGCAGGCGGATTGGCGATAACAGTAGAGATGTCTTGCACCTTTAACGCTGCTCAGCGTCACTGATCTGAGTAATTTTACAACTGGCATACGAGATTAGCACCATCTAACGAAACCATAAAATATTTGTGGTATTTTCCATCGCTTCTTACGACATCCACGAGAAAAATAGGTGGCATTATAAGAGAAATTGTCATTCATTCTCTTATGCCACCTGGAAAATAAGTTGGTATAAAAGTTGAAAGTTAAAGTTACAGCCTATATACGTCCCACTACTGGGCTGAGGCCTCCTCTCATTTCTGGAGTGTTTTAGGAAGGAAATGTCACCATGGTGCCCCAATGCGTGTTGGAACTTCACATGTCTTCGAAATATATTTTTGTTATTTCTCAGACATGCAGGTTTCCTCACGATGTTTTCCTTCACCGCCGAGCACGTGGTAAATTAGCATTTAAAATTGCAATTAACAATGTCATTGGTGCCGGCGGGGATCGAACCCGGGTTGCTCACGTATTGTGAAACTTACAGCGAGGGCTAACCATCTGAGCTACCACGGCTCTTGTTGTATATTCTCCCCTAAACCTCATTTTATGTATATTAATATTGTGTGTGTTATAACATTACGTCGTATACATGACAGAAAAACAAATTAATTTTCTATTGTGAGTTTTTTGCATGAATTGACAATAGAGTGTTTTAATAATATTCACGCGAAATTTAATAAATTATTAAGTACCTAAAAGCTGCGGAATTTTATCATTAATAAAATTAATAAAGTTGGTGTATAAATTATTTATTATTGAATAAAACTATTTTACGGATTTTAGCGTTTAATTTTACTAATTTTGATTCCCGACGTTTCGGGTGCTTTACAGCACCCATGGTCTGAGGACTGAGGTGTTTGACGTCCTAATGTCATAGTTGGCCCGACCTTCAGTTTTTGATTTTATTTTTGGTCCGATCTACGCAGAATGAGCTTACAGTATCTTGAAGTCTTGCAGTGGTATGCTTGGGTTTGGATTTAATTTTGTTAATATAGGATCCCAAGCATGCTGCATCCATCTTCTCTGAAATTAGGATGTTTTTTCAATAGCCTCACTATCATCCTTGGTAGGAATCGGTGTTCTTTGCGAGGATTTGTCTATCAAATCTGATGTAATGGCAGGGACGATCTTGAACATGTTCACAGACTGCAGACTTCCCTCAGACTGAGACGTGCCTCACGTCAGCTATATATTCTTTCACGCGGTTTTAATGGATCTTTGTTTTGTCTATGTAAGAGACCACATTCACAATCAAGCTTGCACTCCATCTTGTAGAGGATATTACATTGACGGATGGTAAAATTATTAATCTTCTTCGGCGGTATGTTTTAATAGAAGCTCGCTTCAAAATATAGCAACCTTGTCTGACTCCTCTGTGACAGGAGTAGTACAGCAGGCACGACTCTTACTGGCTTCACTCAGTCACTGTGACGTGGCGCGGGACCCGAAGCTTGTTGTCTTGTACTTGCTCGACGTGCTGAAGCTCGGCGGCCAGATGTTTTCTGTCCAGATCCTCGTGCTCTCTGAAACAAAGATTTTTCCCGGTAGCTAACTGTGATGGATGATGGTGCGATTCACCATTTAAATATCAGTTGGTATGGGTCTTTTCTATACACAGTGACCAATAGTGTTATCAAGTTTCGGATGACTAAAATATAGTGGCCAGATCGACTCACCAACTTATAAATTGGCTCAACACTTGGCAAAGTTCTGTCACCGCTGAGAGGACAAACCAGAGCACACACGAAGGATTCGTACCATTTGTTAGTGAGATAAAGACCTACATCTCGCTGACAATGAAACTATGGTCAGTTTTGATGTTCAGTCACTATTTACATGCTTACCCATTGAAGACTGCATCTCAATTGTAACCAGGAAGCTAGAAGACCATGCCTACAGAATATGCATTACTGTTAAAAGCTGCCCATCTGGCTATCTATTGTGGAAGGAGGTTCTACAAGCAAGTAGATGGCGTAGCAATGGGTTCACCCGTATCTCCCATAGTCAATAACATATTCATGGAGGACTTTGAGGAGAAAGCCCTTCTTACTGCTCCTGTATATCCAAGATTCTACAAGCGGTACGTAGACGACACTTTCAATTTCCATCTGACAAATAACTGCATTTTAAACCACCTAATTCCATAAATTAAAATACAATTCACAATGGAGTTAAAGGCAATTCAAGCTTTCCTAGATGTTTTAGTCATCAAATCCTGATAACACTATTGGTCACACTGTGTATGGAAAAACCCATACCAACCGATATTTAAATGGTGAATCACCATCATCCATCACAGTTAGCTACCGTGAAAATCTTTGTTTCAGAAACACGAGGATCTGTGAAAACATCTGGCCAGCTGGCACGTCGAACCGTATTACAGACAACAAGCTTCGGGTCCGCGTCACGACGAGTGAAGCCGGCCACATCAGCGTGTGCCTGCTGTACTACCCTATGTCAGAGGTCACGACAAGGTTGGCTATATTTTGAGCGAGCTTTGAAAACATACTTCAAGCCGCCGAAGAAGATTAGTCAATTTTATCCGTCAAGTGTAATATCCTCTACAAGATGCAGGGTGTACAAGCGATTGTGAATGGTCTCTCTCATAGGACAAACAAAAGATCCATTAAAACCCGCGTGAAAGAACGCCTAGCTGACGTGGGCGTCTTCAGTCTGATGTCGGTGTGACATGTTCAAGATCGTCCCCATGTTACATCGATTTGATGATCACAAATCCTCGCAAAAGAACACCGATTCCTACCAGGATGATACACGAGATGAAATTAAAAAACATCCCAATTTCAATAGAAAGATGGATGGGTGCTGCCATCTGTGGGATCCTATAATTAACAAAATTAAATCAAACAAACATACCACTGCAGACTTCAAGATACTAAAGCTCATTCTGCGGATCGGACAAAATTATTAAAAACTGAAGTAGCCGGAACTATGACATGGGACGTCACACACCTCAGTCCCCCAGTGACCATGGGTGCTGTAAGCACCGAAACGTCGAGGTCAAAATTAGTAAAATTAAACGCGATAAAATCCGTAAAAATAGTTTTATTCAATATGTAGTGTTCGCGTAAATATAAGAAACCATTATATTAAGTTGGTTAATATTTGGTTGTGAGAAAAAATTACCACAAATATTAACAAATTTTTATTACAAATTGACGAAAATGAAATTAGATTTAATTTTGAACTTTTTTTTATAGAATGGGGTTGATAAACAGCACAGTCCCACCTGATGGTAAGTGGATGCTGTAGCCCATAGACATTTGTTTATCTTCGATTAAGAATCAAAATGCAAATGTGTTGTCACCCTAGGACTAAGATGTAATGCCTCGTTTCAGTTAAAAGGGTCTCGGTTCTACATTCACCATACGAAACACAGCATTAAGCTACTATTTACGCTGGTATTCTGTGAGCGTGGTCCTTCAGTCAAGCCGACCCATTCGTGCAGCAACCATAATTTAGCTGGAGCGTGGCTCTACCACGTAATAAACACTAATAATGCCACATTCATAGATCGATAGTTTTAATAAGTTTCTAATCGCCTTAAGTTATGAGAAAAAATATTATAATGTATTTTTTTTTGTTTCGCGTTCTCTTGGCTGTGAAATAAATCCATGTTTGCCATAATTATAGCATGTGATTTTTGCGCTTTAAATAAAGCATGCATCCATTTCTACTAATATTAATTATTCAAACTGTTACGTTCTTTATATTGCATCTCTACCATGCTGCATCTTTTTCTATTGGCTTGTGAACCTGTGATGTTGGAGCCTCCCTACATTCCTCCCGTATCCTCACATCCCTGAGTTACCTGAGGGATTGGCTGGTTCCCACGCATGCAGCGCTGCCCTTTGCACACTAACGAGCGCCAATTGCACGTATACAGGGTTCCGTAGCCCTCCATATTCCTCACCCTCGCTAATGAGGGTGTAGCGAGATGTCAGTCGGCGGCCGCTACACCATCTAAAATCCAGGTTGACCAGTCCCATTCTCCACGGCCCAGACCATAGTTAGACATCTACTCCTGACTGCTACCAGCAACGGGCACCGTGGGATCAGGTCTTTTAAATATTGCAAAGTCATAAATGTTTTCGATAAAGTTAAATTTAATATACTGACTGAAGTAAATAATTCAGAATATCTTGTTCTTAGAAACGACCTGTAAATCTACGAAATATGAAAATAAATCCAACATATGTACTTCGAAAACCAAAAATTTCTATGGAGCGAAAGTTGCTTACCTTTTTACTTTCATTAATGACTTTATGAATTACAAAAAACGCGTAAATCAAAACTGTTTAAAAGTAAACTTAAATCATATTTAAATCAACCATACTTATTGTAGTAGGTACCTACTTCATATTAGAATATTGTGATTTAATGATATATCTTTGTTTATATAAGACGACTCTCTAGCGTAGATAAACCCCTAGAGGTTTTACTATGTACTAATATGATAATGTAACAAATTACGCTTAATAAAAACAAAAAAAACTACCTCCTATACCATCAGTGAAGTATAAGTTTTTGACTTAATGAGAATATACTCATACACATGAAACCACTATCTGGCCGTGAGCACCTAACTTTGTAATTACTCATAGTAATAAAACTATTATTCTGTTGCAGAATTTTTTCTTTATCATAAATTCAAAACACTACCTACCTACGTTTAACAAAACCAACATACACTATTGTCCCATAGATATCTACTGACTCCGAATAAAAATAAAATAGAGTTGTCACATTTAATATCTCACATATTTTAATTAAACTGTGGAAAATCATAAGCTAATCGCTGTAAATTTTAGTTTGACTCACAGGAACGAACGATTTTCACGTGCTCCGCAGTGAAGAAAACATCAGAAGGTAACCAGCATGTCTGAAATTTAGAAAATTTCACGCCTTGGCACAACGCGACGAATACTTTCTTGTCCTAAAAATCTCTCAAAATGAGAGAGGTCTGTACCCATCGCTTAAAGCTGTAACTATACACTTACTTATTTCAAATTAGCTGTCTCTCTTACCGTTCAAACCATAATACAGCAGTTGGTTATGTGTGGGATGATATATATATGAAAATTTTAGTCCGCCTTACCTGCACCTGGTGAACTCTGCTGATCGATGAAAAGGCGACTGATAATAGTAAATACACCATAATATACCGGACTCAAATCCACAGTCTACTTTCAGACTGAAAGAACTTCTGAACATAGGCCTCCTCATAGATTACGTAGGGTGATGCAAATTCACTGCTCGGCAGGCGGGTGGCAACCGCAGTTTTTAATATTTTAATTGTGGTCAAGATGGTGCTGTCTATCTCCTGTTTCATTTCCCTTTCGCCGCTTAAAATACCGGGATGATATGGGGTAGTGAATTCTCTTATGGTGCAACTGCACGGCGTTTGGAGTGGGGACAGAGGACATTTTATTAGAGTGAGTCCCAGTTCTGCTCCTCAAACAGAGGATCTCCATTCTAGCAATGTTTTGTAATTTTTGTGTAAATAGGAAGATGCTGCTATCCGTTAATGTTTCTCCTTTGCCAAGAGAGGTTTGCCAGAAGACGTTGGGTTAGGATTAAGAAAGAATGCTTCGTATCTTAGACACGTAGATGATGCAAAAGTGAGTGAGAGGTTGGACGCCCTAGACGGCAGTTTATCGACCAAATTGTCGATATATTGAAGATAGAGCCAAATTAAGTGTATCCGTAACCAATTTTCTTCTGAGCCGCATTTACGTGCTGTTTTCGAGAGTCATTACGAATCGTCTCGCACTCGACGACTCCAGCCTCCCGAACAAGCCGGTTTCCGAAAACTTTAGCACCATAGACCACATACATACCCTTCGGCAAATTGTACATAAGACCAAAAGGTACAATTTGCCATTATATCTAGCGTACGTGGACTATGAGAAAACCTATCATTCTGTCGAAATTTGGGCGATGCTGCAGTCTCTTCAGCGGTGCCTGGTCTGGTGGTGAAGCTAAAGCGTTATATCCCAAAACTCTTCACCGCTGCATTGGAAGACGTTTTCAGCTACTGGACTGGAAAGGATACACGGTATGAGACATCAATGGCGAGTACATCACTCACCTTCGATTTGCCGATATAGTCCTTATAACAGAATCGCCGTAGGACCTAAGCACTATGTTTAATAACCTCAATAGTGCCTCCCAACGGATAGGTCTTAAGATGAACATGGACAAAAAAAGATCATGTATAATCCATGTCACACCTATGCCATAGTTGTTGGGAGCACTAAGTTCGAAGTTGTTGACGAGTATGTTTACCTGGGACAAGATAGTACGACATTAAGTCCAACTGACCTCTCGGTCGGCTCGGTCAATCGACGGATTCAACTCGGCTGGGCAGCGTTCGGAAGTATTATCCATCTTCTTGTCAGGTATACCTCAGAACTTGAAAACAAGACTGTACAACCAGTGCGTGTTGCCAGTGATGATTTATGGAACTAAGACGTGGTCCTTCACTGCTGGCCGTTAGGAAGCTCAAGGTCGCTCAGCGAGCTATGGAGAGGGCTATGCTGGGGTATCTCTGCGTGATAAGCTTAGAAATGAGGATATCCGCAGTAAAACCAGAGTGACCGACATAGCCCAGCGGATTAGTAGGCTGAAGTGGCAATGGGCGGCCATATAGCTCGAAGAACCAAATGTCGAGGGGAAAAGGTTCTCGAGTGGTAGCCTCATACCGGTAGGCGAAGTGTAGAGTGACCCCCACTAGATGGGTGACAACCTGGTAAGACATGCAGAAGTCGATGGATGCAGGTGGCTCATGACCGTGCTGGTGGCATTCCTTGGGGGAGGTCTATGTTCAGCAGTGGACTTGTGAAGGGCTGTAATGATGATGATGATGATAAAAACGAACATTATGCGTAGATATTTGGATGTGAAAGAAGCGAGAAGGTGTGTCAGGTTGTTCCAAATGGTCCGTAGTCTCTGCCTACCCTCTGGAAACATGCTGCTACCCATCTTCTGTTAAAGTTTCTCCTTGTTGCCAAGACTCCTGTGGGTTTTGTTCTTACGAATGATAATATAAATTTCCACTAAACGGCACTAAGTGCTTTTGTTGCTTAGTGCCTCCAAAATATTTATTTATTTTTATCCTATTATGAAATATTTCCCTTAGGATTAATTTCACGTTTCAAGAAATCTGCTTTCCTATATCGAAACCCACTAAGCGACATTAAAAAAATGTTTTATTAAAAATCTCATTTACGTAGTAAAATACATATACATAAAATTGAAGTGTCTCTCTGTATTATTGAAATAACTGGCTTCTAATCTTAGGAGGTTAATTGCATGCTATTAAGACATAAATACCCATTTTTAAAATTTGTCTGTCTGTCCGTTTATCTGTCTGTCTGTCCTTTTACGTGTCTGTCTGTTCGTTTATCTCCAAAACCCTTAAAGATTCAAAAAAAAATTGATACAATAAATGTACTTTGTTGATTAACTAATATGTAAATAATGCGACAGCAATAGATCCTATCCAAAAGAAGCCGGGGCGGGTTGTTAGTCTTCGATAAATCCTTTAAAGTTATCAGATTTTTAAATATGAACTAGCCGCCCCTTCGCAAGTGTATTTCTGGATCTCGACAACAGCGCCACCTACCGGGTCCAAATGTGAACCTAAGCTATCTAGGGACCCATTCAAACACTTTAAAAAATTCATCAAAATCGGTCCAGCCATTGAGTTTTAGCGAGACTAACGGACAGCAATTGATTTTATATATAGAAATAATATAACATAATTAAAGCTTTCAAAAGATTTCTGATTCATTTTTGTTGCTCTTCTGTAAGATGATAACAGCTTTAGTCGATTTTTAAATTAGACGGCCTATATTTTTATTTTGACATAGCGAGGCCTTAGATCGGGTTTGGCACAAAGCGCTTCTTTCGTAGCTCCTTCCTATGTGTTTCCCAGTTGTGCAATTGGATCACCAGTTTCCTTCCTGATCGAAGCATCAAGGTCGTAACAGACGGTGCATGCTCTGATTACAAGCTTATAACGCTGGTGTTCCACAAGGCTGCGTGCTATCACCAACGCTGTTTCTTCTGCATTTCAATGATTTGTTACAGACTTGTAACATTCATTGCTATACGGACAAGCACTGGTGACGCTTTATACCGACCGTGCCAATATTTCTCGGGAAACGTACGCTTTCGATACATAATAATATCATTAAACCAATCTGTTAAACTATGCTGAAATATATTAATATCAAACCGAAGGTATGTATATGCGTTTATACATACGCTTTATATTTATATCCATGACATAACAGTGTGGTCTTTAACTATTACTGAATAATATATTATATTATGTCAAAAGTTATTGCATTGTTTCGTTTACTTATGTGAATATATTTATATATATATATATAAGGCTCATTATAAAACTTTATACATAAATTACATCAATTATTAATTGACGACACTAAGTTACACTTTTTGCATGCAGTCAATGGACCTATTTGAACAATATCCGAACGTCAACCGTAAATAGGATTTAAGGTTATGTCATCACTTCATTTTATTTTTTGCGACCTTGACTGCCTGTGCCGTGCCAATACTCATTTTGGTAAGTAGTACGCTTCAACCTGTGTTCCTTTGAGCTAGTATTAGATAGTATTTATATTTTTCTTTAAATGTTTTAATTGTTTTCAGCTACGAAGCGGTGGTAGGTCGTTCCAACACTTTGAGGCGGCGCGCTCAAAACTTCCACAGGAAAGCGGTACGATGGAATGGCACGGCGAGAGAATAATTTGACGCACGAGTTATTTGAGTTTACGTCCGCGACCACACAAATTTGGAGGAGATAAGGTGGCATAATTAATTATACCTAAAAGTAGCTTTGCTAAATGAAAGTGTCGACGATATTTCATTTTAAAATGTTGTCTCCGTTGATGTATGGCGTAACGTGATTGCGTGGCGGTATCCCAAGCAAAATCTTGCACAGGCGTTGTGCACTCGCTGAATGAGTTTTGGCTACGTATAAAAGACGAGGACTATAAACTACATCCATATAATTAAATTTGAAAAGAATCAACGATTCAGGAGTCTGATTCGAATATCTGTATTCAGAATATTTCTAATTTGATACAAGACTTTAAGTCTGTAGAACAATTTTAATATTAAACATGTGATTCTCGAAGCGCAAACGATCATCCATAAGCAGACCTAAATTGCGAGTTTCAGTCCACGTTCAATTTGTTTCCCTTTTATGGTGACCTGAAACCGATGATTCGCTATGTTTTGGATTTGCTTAGTCAATACAAGAATCATATACTTTGACTTGCTTCCGTTTAGAACAAGTACATTCGATTTTGACAAATCAGCAATGCCTTCTTAATATTATTTTAATTTGTTTATTGCTGATTGAATTTCCTCAGGCTTACATGATATGTAAATCTGTGCGTCATCAGCGTACATATATCTACAATGTTTGATGTGATCTATATCACTGGTACACAACAAACAAAAGTGGTCCTAAAATTGAGCTTTGAGGTACACCTTTTGACAGTTCTAAAATCAGGCAACGGCAACCTCTATGGTCAAAAATTTCTACTCGTTGTGCGCGATATTTAAAATAGGTCTCAAACCATTTCACCGCAGTCACATCAAACCATCATAGTGCAATTTGACAAAAGCAATGGTACATTCAGGCAGTCAAATTCTTTAGAAAGTCTAGTAGAACTAATATTGTACCTTTTTCAGTCTTTGTCTGACAGAATATCACCGATTACTTTAATCAGAGCGGTAGTTGTACAATACTGTTGTCTAAATCGATTGCAAACTAGGAAGTATTGCATTTGTTTCCAAATAATTCCTCAGCTGCTCAACCACAACCTTCTCTAAATCGGCAATATGCTGATCGGGCAAATGTCCTTCATGTTCGTTGGATTTGCGTTTTTAGGAATAGGTCTGACCAATGCGTATTACCATTCAGTGGGATATGTATGGGTTTCTATAGATTTGTTAATTATATTTGTTATAATAGATATTGTGTTAGTAATTGAAATTTTGAGCATATTAAGAGATATACCATCTATACCTACACTTGATTTAAGTGACCATGCTATTTTAAAATATCAATTTCCTGTACTGTCTTTAACATAAAGGAGACAGTTTCTTTTATGGAGAATGGGCCCACCAAAACTGTGATGACTCGTGAAATGTGTATGTAGATTTATTCCTTATAATCTCTAGATTACTATAGTAATATTATTTGTACCATATATAAAGGAATACTGAAAATAACAGTCAAACGGCAATCTCATTATAACCTAAAATCCCATACAGGCGACTGTCTAATAGTTTTTATTGATATCCTATGTTATAATAGTGCACTGTGAATAATAAAGTTGTAGGTTCTTAGAATTCTTAAGTACTACTTGGTGGATGGAATTTTTAGTAGTACCGGAGTAAAAGTACGAATAAACAGACGCGGTGATGAATTGATTCTTAACTGTATTTATTATTTATTGTGGTGTATTGAATACTAAGCACAGAATAAATTACAAATGTATTCAAGTGAAGCAAAAACTATGCTCAACTAATTCTAAAACAAGCACATGTACTTATTTATCTAATATCATTTGCAACCAGTAACACGGTTTTAGGTGCATGTGTGCGTCCAACAGTGAACTATTAAGGGTGTTGAGTTTTACCTCTACAGCGACTGAGAAAATAAATAGCACGTAAGATGTTTTGAACTGGTCGTGTAGGATAAAAAAAACTCTGTATTGTCACTGTATTTGTTGTAAAATCATCACATTCTTAAAGCAGTATTAAAAGTGACACATGCCACTAGGTGTGCAGTGTCAGGACATTATATAATATGTATTGATTGAATAACATGTTCAAAACACCATTAAAACCAAAATGACTGGATAGTAACATATCCGATTTTTACGATATTAACCACGAAAATAAATAGCATGTAAGGTGTTTTGAACTATTTGTGTTAGGATAAAACAAACAATGTATTGTCACTGCATTTTTATTGTTTATTATTGTAAAATCATCATATTCTTAAAGCAGTCTATTATAAGTATCACAGGCCGCGAGGTGCAGTGCCAGGACATTCTTTTAATATGTGTTCATTGATTAGCATGTTTACATCCAACAGCAATTAAAGCTAAAATGTAAAATTCTCATGTAGCAGTCTCGTACCGGTAAGCTCAGTGTGGGGCGGCTACCCTCTAGATGGAGTGACGACCTGGTAAGACATTCAAAAAGTCGATGGATGCAGGTGGCTCAGGACCGTGCTTTGTATAATTCCTTGGGGGAGGCCTATAGGCTGTAATGAAGAAGTTTTAAACTAGTTGTGTACGGATACAGGCTCGACCGGGGACACGTCTCACGAAAACGCTACCAGCGTAAAATAGTAACAATGCTCCTGTGTTTCGTGGTGAGTGTAGAGAACCAGTCCTTTTGCAGAGCAAGCACTCCATCTTAGTCCTCAGGGTGACAATGCATCCATTTTGATTCTTAAACGAGGATAAATGTAGATGTCTATGAGCCACAGCATCTACTTACCATCAGGTGGACCGTGCGCTCGTTTGTCACACTTATTCTATAAAAAAAACAAAATTTGTCAATTGAAAGAGATACGAAGGTACCAGAGCATCTATTCAACTTGCTCGGCGTTATTTATAAATTAGGCGCTTTATTTAATAAGGCACATAGTAGAAACAGGTCAAGTAAGCAACAATAATTACAAGTTTTATTGATTATTATTCGTCATCATTACAACAATTCACTGCTGAACATAGGTCTTCCCTAAATTAAATATATAATGTAAAATATTGTATAGCCCTTCCGTCAACTGCCATCGCGTTTCGTCCCGTATGGTGTCGTAAAGTCGTAACAGAGTAAAATAAAGACCAGGAGATGAGCAGCAACATCTCCTATAGAATACCACAAAAGCTTTGGTTGCCACAAGCGTAGTAACTGTAACAAACGACCATATAGTAATGATGCATACTACTATATATTACTAATTGTGTATAAATTATTCCAATCATTGTGAGGTTCATTTAAGTGGTATTCACAAATACGAGCGCACAGTGGCACATAAAATGAGTTATCAATCAGCAATCTCTCTTTTAGGTTAGTAGTTCTTTTTAGTTTAGGTATTAAGAATCTAGATAAATGATTACATAACTTCAAAATACAGTGTCAGGAAGTAGCAGCCACAGAATAGAATAGAATCATTTTATTCAATATAGATTACAATACATAATACTTATTAAAAGTCATTTTTACTTTTACCACTGGTTCATAAAAAACCTCTGTCCTGGGAAGAATCAGCAAGAAACCCAGCGAGACTTTTAAAAAAAGCACATTTTACAATATAATTTTTACACAATTGTTTTGAAAACATTTAGAAACAGCATGGTAGCGTTCACCTCATTCCCAGGGTTATTATCAGTCATTTACTCTCTAGTAGTATAATAACCTTACTAGACAATTTTGCTTAAAATAATTTAAACCTTTTGATAGAAAAGGTCTGCATATTATTATAGTAGTTGTTGATGCCGCTCTGGAAATGGCAGGAGTTACAGTTACAGGCATAAGGGTGTTTGTTGGATGTTACCGATGTCTTCAATATTCATGAATTGTAATTCCATATCCTGTTATCATTTGTGTCTCCATACAGTTGTAGAAGCTCTCGGCCGACAAGATTGCAGACTCATTCTATATGATCCACCTGAAAAGTGTTTTTTTCATCAACTAACCGAACAGACTATAGTTTGTCTTCTACCTAAATAATGATATTTATTAATATTTTATTTATTTCAATCTTTATTACTAATAAACAGTCTTAATGTCTCTTAAGTTATATATAAATAACATGTACTCGTTTCCCTTCATAATACTTTTGTAGTAAACCAGATTCCACTAAGGTAAAAGAAATAAAAATACATCAAATCAGAAGGTAAACAAGTGAAGTAGTTATTTTAGAATTATAACATTATTTGACTAATTACAAGTTCCTAGACGTTTTACATTTACACTAATTTCATTTAAGGTAAATAATATTACTTGTGTATTAAGTACAAAGGCAGACAAATATGGGTAGGAAGGAAGAAATAACTAAAAAGAAAAAAACTGTGGTTATCGAATATCTCCCATATAAGGCAATCTGTGGGGAGGTCTATGTTCAGCAGTAGACTTTTGATAGGCTGTAAAGTTAAGATAACCTGGTGGTGAATAGCCAATTTGTAGGGAGGTCTATGTTCAGCAGTAGACTTTTGATAGGCTGTAAAGTTAAAGATAACCTGGTGGTTTGTGGTGCAGGGTATGATATACAAACATCAATCTGTGTGCAATGCAATTATGCCAACTCCTCCGGGTAAGCCTATTTCAGGCAGGGATCACTTACAGGCTGTTAAAGTAAAGTAAGTACCTGGTGTGATGGTATCCACTGCAAAATAATATCTCTGCTGAGTTCTTAAAATGAGCTCTTAAAATTGAAGATCCACATGGAATACAAATTTTCTAATGGAATGAGCAGTTTCAATACTTTCACATATTCATAGGCAGTTACAACAAACTGCATCAAGTAGATGTAACTGAAAAAATTGGGAATGCAAATAAAAAATAAAGAAAAAATATTAAATTCAGAAAGAATGTACATTACCTACAATCAACAAAATAACATAAAAATAATGTAAACGAAATTCTTGCTTCCTGATGGAGTTTAAATATAATAAACATAAATAGTAGATGTATTTAATTAAATATTAACACTAATATGTATTCCTAATAACATCCATTTATTTTTATGTTATCTATATCTATAATATTAAATTCAGAAGGAATGTGTGTACATTCCTTCTGAATTTAAGCAACATCTTCCTATTAACAACTACCAATAAAAACTGTGGTTGCCGACTCGTCTACTAAGCATGGCAACTATTAAGTATCCTCTATCCAGTTTTCATTTTCGAATGTCATTGGCGGATTAAATACATAATGTGGAATATTTGGCTAACCTGTATAATATAATCCAACACTTGTTGCATTGATTAGACATTGACATATAGATTTGTTAGTAATATGAAGGATATTTATTAGTATTTTACAAACTTAAAATAATTAAGTACTAAAACATGTATAGATCGTTAAGTGTCTGTGGGTGTGGGTTGTTTATTTTATTTCTAAAAATCGTACCATATCTCAATATTCAGTAAAATAAAATAAAATGTAATACATTATAAACGAAAATTAGTAGTTTTGTTTCCATTGTAATATTTTTGGACTATAACTTCGAGAGTGACAAAATAAGATATATTTCACATAAAAGTTTGAAACTTTAAATCAATTATAGGTTTTGTACAGTTGAATTCTTCACATTCCATAAGATAAGATACTCACCTCTTGAAAAATCCACAAATATAAAAGTTGGCGCATCTGCTCCTGTCTCGGCTAGTTTTTGTCTTCGCACAGTGCGTTGAAATCCACAAATATTATTTAATTGTTTTCAGTGTATGCTGATCTTCCAGATAAGTAAGTAAGTATAAAAAACAGCAGCGTGACGAATGTCAATGCCGTAAAGTAATACCCGACCGCCGGCACAGACATAGATATGATGCTTATATTATGATTATATGGCCGTCGGTTTTACCCAGCACGGAAGTCAATGACAAAGCGTTTCGTTCCACGGTGTCTTTGAACCATGTTATATGATATAAGCTAACACTTTTAGAAATAGAATAAAAATCTCAGTGGTATCCTTTTAGTAATAAATATATAATATACAAATAAGTACAAATATAATATGTATATAATACGTTATCTTGGTAAAAAATACATTTTTCTTTAATAGAAACTGCAAAATGATTCATTGCATTTTCCCCATATACATTAACCAGAACACGGAATATCAAAACCCTCATTTTTTTTAGATTTCTTGATTCCGTTTAGATATTCATAAATCTATAGGCAATTTATTATAATAAATTGGTAACTTTTTTAATGTAATACCATTAGGGTTTTTAAAATTTCTAGTGGGCCCAAAACGACTGACTCATTTGCTTGAAACTTTGAGATTCAAAGAAAGACATGTTAGAAGTAAGCATTTGATCATGTCCGGGAACATTTTAAAGCTAGTATTGATTAAATTGGGATCATTAAAAATATGATTCGGTAGTTCTGGATTACTTTCTAATCTTACATTTTTATGTGTGACCATATGGCTTTAAGATCTCTTTGATGTAGTAGTCATAGTATGCCTGTTTTCTTTACGAGGTAGCTCAGTACAGTATTTTTTAGTTCCTTATAGTTCTTATGCATCTCAGAATCAGATCTACGTACTACTAAACCTAGCTTCATCCCGGAGTTTCATAATTTTTTTAATATTATAAGTGATTCCATTGGATATACTTTACTGGTTTTGTGCGGAGAGGCGTATGAATATCAAATAAGGTTAACATCATTGTGTTAAAATGATATATCGTATCATTAACGTCATCCAGGTTGTTGATGGTTTCCCAGTTCATCGACTTTAGATCAAATCAATTCAAATTGTTCGACATCTATAGGATGAAAGTCTCTGCGTAATATTATAATTGTTTTTGTTTGGGCTTTTAAAATTATTTTCACAACTAATAACCATGCTTCTCAGATCGGGTATGTGATTAACGAAAATATCGTACTGCTGGATATCTGTACAAACTATATCTATTAAGGTCTGACTGTGATCGGTGAAATGGGTTGATTCAGATACACATTGGCTCAGTTTATAGCACTGTTAGAATTCATAAAGTTTTTTATAATTACTATGCGTTATTCAATACAAAACATTAAAGTCCACAAGTAAGTAAAAGGGTAAAAGTAACATGACTATATAATTGCACCATGCAAGAGTCCCGACAGTTTCAGACAAAGCATCAAAAATGTGTCTACATTTAACCGTCGCGATTTTTGCCGTTAATTAAGAGCAAGCCACGTTTGTTCTACAAGCGGAGTCGGAGGATGAGGCAGCGTTCGCATGCGAGACCCTGCCGTATGTAAGCCGACTCTGCCACTTCGCGAGCGCACATTTGTAGGCCGGGAATGACGTAATCGGTATCCTGGTACCGCGAGTGCGCGCGCTTGCTCACCCTCACGCAACCAAGTTTCGTTAATCGCCATTATATCGACAGCATGGCGATCTAGCTTGTTCTTCTGGCCTGTTCCTAAGGAACCTACATTGAGAAGGCCTAACCGATTACTTATCGTGTTGTAGATAAAAGTATTCATTCAAATTGACATCCTTGACCAACAAATATCAGAGTAATACTCACAATAATTTATACCACACTGAGCTTGTTTCGTTACTCTATTTTTGTTGTTGTTGTAGTTTTGTAATATTATAAAAATAAAACTGAGTTTGTAAATAAATATAATAGGTAGAATCTAGAGGATATAAATATTTCTTTACATTTAAATAACTAAAGCCTAAATACGTATAAAATACTATTTGGAGTTTATAAAGGAAGTTACATAAATATACAAACGTATCGGCCTTAGAAATTGTCTTACCACACATAATAACAACAACAATGAGCGTCAAGCTTTATAAAGTCTGAATATTGTACAAAAACATTATTTTGTTTGGCAAACAGTTAAAAACAAAGAATACACTAATAAAATTTAATATACTATAACAAATAAAATATATGGGTTGCAATATTTTATAACTGTAAGAAATTCCAAATAGCTTATTACGGTAACTTGGCCTAACTATATATTTTTAAATCGGATTTCATATTATTTTGAAGTTGTAAATAAATGTTATTAATAGGTTTGGAAATAACCGTGGGTACTCTTCCATAAATTCATGACAATAGTAAATAGTAACAAAATTAATTGAAGAAACTAAAACTCTAAACTGAGAGAAGTTATGGTGACCGAACATATTCGGACCCAAAACCTTTACAATATCCGCGTTGAAGCGAATGCGACTTATTGAGACTGCGAAAATTCGGCCTCCTTCGTCCAAACATATCGCCATCCCTGCTTAAGGCCTGTCTCGTGCGCTATGCTAAACAACTGCCTATTTTTTATTCACTCGTTCGTTTATATAGATTTTGCAGGGCGCGGTTTGGCCCAGAGCCTTGGTTGTGAGAGACCGGCGGACAGCACGTCATTACGCGTCGCGCCGCGCCAGCTGCACGGCGATGGGGCGCGGGCAGGACGTGGCGGCCTAGGGTGCCCCCACGCATAAATTGACCAGTTCCTTTCCTCCAAATGAATACCAAGCTTGGTAACACATGTCAGAACCAAGTGTGTGAGGTTCTCTCCACTCTCCTCTGGAATGCTGGAATATTTCATGCCAGCACACCGCTTACAACTTTACAAGGCGCAAGTTCGCCCTCTCATGGAATACTGTTTCTCATCTCTGGGCCAGGGCACCCAGCCAGCTCCTTCCACATGACCGCATCCAGCGCAGGGTGACTCAGAATCGTCGACGACCGAGTTCTTTCTGATTATCTCGATTCACTGGCGCTGCGAAGGGATGTTTCATCCCCTTGCAAATGCATTTACCACGGGAGTGCTCTGAGGAATTGTTCAGATTAATTCCAGCCGCCAAATTTCACGAACACACATCGCGTCAAAACTCGCGATACCATTCACACCATCTGGATGCTTGGCGGTCGACCACTGTGCGCTTTACTAGGAGTTTCTTCCTCGTATAACCTCTCTGTTGAATTGTTTACCCTCGGCGATTTATCCGGACCTATATGACTTAGGGACCTTCAAGTAAAACCACACCTAAAATGACGGCTACGCACCTGCAATTCCCTGGTGCAATTCCACTTACCATCAGGTGACCCGTATGCTCGTTGCCCCTCTTCTATATAAAAGATATATGTGTACAATATGCATTATTTAGGTGTTAGGACTCCTATTCTGCTCAAGAGTCGGTCTGGGTATGTACTACTTTTTAACCTATTTTTGCCGTTAATAGCAATGCCTACATTGCTTTGTTGGCCTGAAGGGTAAAGAGTTAGTATAGTTACAGGTTGTAAGGTATCCCATCTTAGCCCATGTAGGTTGCTAACACATAATATGTAGCCTTCTATGTTTAAAGTTGGCTGTTCTTGGAATGCAGTTCGTTTATCACTTCAGTTTTATAAAAACAATCAATTTAAAAATGGTGTCAGAAAATCTAAAGAACTTTATCTGATTCCTCATTGTTTGCGTATAAACAAAAGAAGTAACAAAATAAAGACTTGCCAACAAATAAGAAACGTTTCTTATACTTCATAAGTATATGTTGCTGAGAATTGAATCAGTAAAACCTTATTGTGCATTAATAGAATCCCTCTCTTACTTGTTCCATGAAAGAAAATCAAATTAGCTTATATATAGAAAGTAGTAAAATGTTACGCAATTGCAGATCGTATTGTTGCAGGATAAGATACAAAATTCCACAAATATAATAATGACAATCTTCACAAAATATATCTCTAGTAGAAAAAAATAAATAACAGCATGTTATCAAATCGTGGCAATCGTGATTTTTTAACGAATGAGTGATTAAAGAAAATGTTTTAGTTACCCAGCCTATCAAAGATCTACAGCTAAACATAGGCCTCCCCATTGATTGCCTCATAGGGGAATCTGCTAGTTGCAAAGTATGGCAGGCGAGTTAACAACCATTTTTAATTATTTTGAGCTGTTACCAGGAAGATACTGCAGCCAATCTCCTGTTTTACCTTTTCCTTTGTTTCCTCTTACCACTCACTCACTATAGGGTGGTAGTTGTTTTTCATTCATCATTACAGCCCTTCACAAGTCCACTGCTGAACATAGGCCTCCCCACGGAATGCCACAAAAACGGTCCCAGGCCACCTGCATCCATTGACTTCCTGCATGTCTTACCAGGTCGTCACTCCATCTAGTGGGGGACGCCTTCACTGCCTGCTGCCGGTACAGGTTGCCACTCGAGAACCTTTCTTCCCATCGGTTGTCAGTTCTTCGAGCTATATAGCCGGCCATTGCCACTTCAGCTTACTAATCCTTTGGGCTATGTCGGTTACTCTGGTTCTACTGCGGATATCCTCATTTCTAAGTTTATCACGAAGCCTGAGCATAGCCTCTCCATAGCTCGCTGAGCGACCTTGAGCTTCCTCATACGGCCAGCAGTGAAGGACCACGTCTCAGTTCCGTATATCATCACTAACACGCACTGGTTGTACAATTTAGTTTTGAGGTTTTGAGGTATGCCTGACGAGAAGATGGGTCGTAATCTCGAACGCTGCCCAGAGTTGAATCCGTCGATTGACCTCGGTCGAAGTTGGACTTACCTAGTCGGACTATTTGTCCCAGGTAAACATATTCGTCAACAACTTCGAGCTTAGTGCTCAACAACTACCGGCATAGGTGTGACATGGACATTAAACATGATTTTGTTTTGTCCATGTTCATCTTGAGACCTATCCGTTGGAGACACAATGAGGTCATTGAGCATAGTGCTTAGATCCTCCAGCGATTCTGCCATCAGGACTATATCGTCGGCAAATCGAAGGTGAGTGATGTACTCGCCATTGATGTTAATACCGCTTTCCAGTCCAGTAGCTTGAAAACGTCTTCCAATGCAGCGGTGAAGAGTTTCGGGGATATTACGTCACCCTGTCTTACACCTCTCTGCAGTTGGATAGGTTTCGTACTCTGGTTCTGTACTCGGATAGCCATCAAGCCCACTGTACAAACACTTCAGCACCTCGATATACCGACAGTCCACTTGGCACCGCTGAAGGACTGCAGCGCAAATTTCGACGGAATCAAAGGCTTTCTCATAGTCCACATACGCAAGGCAAAGTGGCAGATTGTACTCGTCGGTCTTCTGTACAATGCCCTTGCCGAAGAGTATGTATGGTCTATGGTGCTAAGCCTTTTCGGAAACCGGCTTTCGGGGGCTGGAAGTCATCAGTCTGCATGCGAGACGATTCGTAATGACTCTCGAAAACAGCGTAGACGCGCGGCTCAGAAGAAATCGGTCTGTAGTTCTTCAAAGAGCGTTGTCGCCTTTCTTAAAGAACAAGACCACCACTTCTCCACGCCTCCGGTGTAATACTACCATGGAGAACGGAATTAAAGAGCTTCGAAGGACTTCAGTACCGGTTTCCACCCGCTTTCAGAAGCTCGCTGTAACTCCATCCTCACCTGGGGCCTTGCCGTTTTTAGGTGCTGGAGAGCCATTCTAATCTCGCTCAGACTGACGTCCGGGATATCATCGGAATAGTGTCGGATAAGACTTGCTCTGGATCGTTACTCACACTTGCGCGTGGCTCCAACGATGACGTGTACAGCTGCCCATAGAACCTCTCAATCTCCTCGAAATCTCAGGTGTCCCGAACGATGCTGCAATCGGTCTTCAGCTTCGACAGTTGGCTCTTTCTGGCAGACAGGTCTCTGGCAAAGACTTTGGAGCCCTGGTTCCGCTCGATCGCTTCTTCAATACGAGCTGTATTGAAGTTGCGCAAATCCATGCATTTGGAGATCTGTCTGTTCAGTTGCCCTGTGCTGTCAAATCTGCTGAAGACTGCAGCTTCATCTCCCGTCTAACAACCATGAGATTAAGAGTGTGCTCGGAGAGTTTTTGTGTTCTTCTGCGACGGGTCTTACAGAACTTGGCTCCGACCGCATGGACAGTTTCCACAAGCTTGTCATTCATATCGTCTACTTCATTGCAAAATTCTAGGCACTGAAAACGATTTTGTAACTCGAGCTGAAGGTTTCCGGGACTTTGGATTAGAGCACGAGGGGGACGGAGCGTTGACTTCATTAGACGTGACCTCTCCAACTTAACGTTTAGGTTCAGTGTGCCTCTCACCATTCGGTGATTGCTGCCAGTTCACCCTCGCGATCTTGAGACATCACTGAACAGTTGTCGTCTGGTCGTCATAATGAAGTCAATCTCATTTTTGTCGAACCGTCGGGGCTCGACCAGGTCCACTTTCTGTGGGCCGCTTTTGGAAGAAAGAGTTCATCATAAAGAGTCCTCTTTCTCCATAAAGTCGAGCTATTATAGGTTCCGTTTTCCCTACTTTCAGCTCACCGCTCTCTCTTGTGCCTGTTTTGCGTTGAAGTCTCCCATTAACACCGTATAGTGGGTTTGGAGAATGCATGGCAAGATATCCTCATACATTTCTCCATCCTCATCGGGGTGCCGAGGTTGGTGCGTAAACCTGTATGACCTTGCGAATACCGTTTGGTGATTCAGGTATAAGGTACGCACCCTCGTCGACACCTCCCGATCTTTGGCGGTTGTTAGACTTGTGGACACGAAACTCTAAATCCACACACCACACCTCTGGGACAGATGGTCGCCTCCGGTGATAGAATAAGTTGCCGGATTCGAGGATTACCGTGTCCTCCCCCTCTCTTCGGACCTGGATAGTCCTATTATATTCCAGCGTAACTTATCTACATGGTTGTTATCCCATCGAATTGGATTATCGATAAAATCTGATGAAGGCTTGAATTCTAATTTTACTCTTATTTAAGGTTACTCTTAACGAGATAACGCTTTGCATTTTGATTTTTGATCGAAAATCGATGTAGGTGGACTATGTAGTTTTGTCACACTTAATTGTATAAACGTTTATATATTGTATATGGGCACAAATTATAACTTTATAACAGTTGAAAATCTAAATCTATTTGAATTATTTTGCTTCTCCGCCTAACACTGTTCCAGTATAATTTTCATTTGCCCCCTCTTGACTTCCTCTCTCCTGCTACTCACTCAAACTCATCTTCCTCTCTCCACCTCTTAAGTTTCCGTTCCTGAGTTATATTATCATTATGATGATCACACAAAGTTTTGATGGTAAATACATTACCGTTACAGACTATCAAAAGTCCACTATAAACTTAAGCCTCAATATTGCTTCTAGAGGCAATTTTTTTTTCGATCGAATAACTCTTAGGAGGACAAGTATATGGCACTTCTAATTATGGCGTCTACCATATGCTTCAAGATTTCACTAGCATTTCTAATAAATCCTTTTACAAAACACGCTACAATGAAATTTTCCCAAGGATTTTAAAATGATCTGACGATTGAGAGAATCAATTTCTAAGGTAAGTTGCTCTGATAATAAATTTCAATCAAACTTGAAGGGCTTTTATAGATCATTGCAACTATATTGAACAGCACAAGGTATACCCATATTAATTATAAATCAAGAGAAAAACTGTTATGGACGCAATTTTTTTAAAGCAAATTTAAACGTAAAACAGCTTGAAAATTTTGCGAAAGTCAGCGACCAAAATATTCTGAATCATTAGTAGAATATTTTTCGTTTTGCTTCACCTTTCGCGCCAAAACAGATAGCAGGACAGGGGAGAAGTGTTAAACGATTAGCAGAGACACGAGACCGCAACGCGCATTTTGCATTTAAGCATTTTATAGAAAGAAAGATTCTTACACTGTAGTTCGACGTCTTTACAGGTCACATTTTAATTTAACGGGCATGAGAAATTTATTAAGCGTGAATTTAATGAAATAAATCAAAAAAATGGTAATGCAAGTTTGAAGAATCTGGAAACACAATGCCGGATAAATCAACAGGACGCAAAAGAACACCAAGAACGACCATGAATGTCAACCGCGTTCGCTAGGCTGTTACGAACGATTCACGGCAATCACGACGATTGCGCGCAGCTTCCTGTAAGTTTAACAAATCCACGATTTATCGGGTTATTCGTAAATATTTGCATTTTGAGACCTACAAAATGATTACTATACAAGAGACGAGAACCCCCGATTCTGCTAAACGAGTCGAATCCTGCAGGGCAGTGAAAATAGCTTTAGAAGCTTCAATAACATATAGTTCTCTGATGAAACCACTTTTCATATCAACAGTCATAAATGAAATGTTTTGAGAATAAAAATGGTTCTTTAATTTAAGAGTAATTAAAATGAGTTTTAATTATATAATAATTCTGGTGTTTTATTTTTAAATATCAAGAATTAAGAACATTTTGAAATCCGTTTCATCTTATATATAAAAATTAATATTTCTTTGTTCGTATTTTATGCTCTGCCAAACCGTTCACCAAATTGCGATAAAACTTTGTCAACCTATTCCTTGCACTTTCGCGAAGGTTATAGGCATAGTTCAATTAACTTGCACTAGGTGGCGCGCGTGTCGTGCCGACAAATTTATATGAAAGATATATAATTCTATTTCAATGGATGTATTATCATTCCTAATTAAACAATATAACTCTTCCAAATTTGAAACGATATTTCCACAATTATTTCTTCTGCGGTAGCATCGCGCCGGGTACCAGCTAGTAGTGAATATTTTATTTAAATAATTGCTACACAAACACTAAAGGTTATTGTAGCTAAAAGGTAAGTCAAGGTTAATAATTTTCGAGTTCGAAGAGACTAAATACTGAAATTTTAATTAAAGATCTACTTGCACTCTACACAAGATACACGCGTAGCTCTGAGGACCCAAGTTTGAACCTTACCGAAGAAATTTTAAATTGGAATTAGAAGTGTTAATTTACCACGTGCTCAGCAGTTAAGAAAAACATCGTGAGGAAACATGCATGTCTAAGAATTAAAAAGTAAAATTTTTCGAGGTCATGTGAAGGCTGTCATGCATTAGGGCCGACGCCTTCTTGCTACTGCAATGAGAGGATGCCCGGCCCCAGCAGTGAGGTATGTAAGGCTGTACAGTCTAGTCAATATCGCATCACGTGTGTAGCTCACGGACTCACTTATGGTGCTGACCATAGATTTTATAATACATAAGTTTGTACTCTACCAGCATCACTAATTTTGTTAATTTTAGCGCTAACTTATGATCAGAGGTAAGGCAAAATATCGTGGGTAAACCATCATGTTTGCAAAATTAATAATATCTCGAAGATACGTGGAGTCCGCAATTAGCATTGGAGCTACGCGGCAGAAATTTTCCTGATTTAAAGTATTTATAAACACATACCAAACTTTAATTTACATACATACAATTAGGTGGCCGTATCGCTAAACAGCTATCTATTCCAGAAAAACCTTGGTGAAGGAAATCATTTTTATTTAAGCATATTATATAGAAATGTATCCAAAAGTAATCGTTTTAAATAATCAGAAATTTTAAAACAAACGTTTTAAACAAACTAACAAGGCTTTCAAAATCAACTGCGTAGCAGACGGAAAGATCCTCTCAATATTCATTGATCGTCGTATCAATGAGGTAATTTAATTAATTAAACATCAGCATAGTGCTATCTCCGACTCAAAGTCCTCGGTAGCCAATATTGTTTATATAAGGTTTCAATTGACTTTAAAACTACTTTGACCTGATGAAACTATTCGATAGATTATAGGATCCAGACCGAGGATCAACCACTCTGAGACCACCCACAACATGATTATTAAATACTATTATCACTATAATCATTTAACCTATCACAAGTCCGCCGTTAAACATGTTCCTTAAAGACTGCTGCTAGAAAACAGATTATAATCCATCGGATTCATGGATTTGCTATTCGACTTACTGGTCAGTCACTCCATTTAGCAGTTAAAGGTGGTAGAATCTTTTCTTGCCTAGGAGTCTGACTGGGTAGCCAGTTTCTGCCACCAAATAGCAGTTCTGGCACTGCTGTGTTCCGGTTTAAAAGGTTTAGAGAGCCAGTATAATTACAGGCTGAGAGGCATTCAATCTTAGCCCTCAGAAGTGACAACGCATGAGTAGCCTTCTTTGTTTGAAGTTGACTGCATAAAGATGCAAATGAACTACTTCACTTGCTATAAATTTATCTCTCTCTCTCTCTCGTTCACCTGCTCTCAATATATATCCGCGTATGTGAGTGTATTAACGAATCACTCGGTGTTCATCACAAAATTGCATGTTCACTGTTAGTCACAGCTATATTCGCTCTGTGTGTCATGTACAATATTTATTTTATTTAGCTTAATGGCAAAGATGTTCTACCAAATATATAATATTTCGAGACTGAGCAATTAGTAGTTAGGTATTTAATAAATTTCGAATATAACAAAAATAATACACTAAATAACAATAATAGAAGAATACATAACATTTAAAATACTTAACAATTCAAACACTCTTTATTTGAGCTTTCTTTTCGGTAATGAACATTAAATATGATAAATTTGGTTTGTTATTAGGTATTACGATGCGTTCATTTATCTAGGTTTGTCTTTATTTAATTATAACTTCAAAATATAATAAAGATTTTCCATGATTCCTCAATGACACCATAAAAGCTTACTTACAATAAAAATGGCATTCAGACACATTGGAAAAGCAATGATTGATTCGTTCGCATTGTCAATAACACTTCTATTCATACGTCCTTTTCCAATTCATAAAGAATTTTGGTAACAATGCCATAATAATTTACAAAACTTTGCTCAATAATAATCATCTATATTCACAATGATCATTAAGCCCCTTATTCATCTTCGTTAAAAGAGACCTTTTCATTATAGAACACTAGAAACGCTTTAAAACCGTAGCTCTAAGTCTACTGAATAATTTAACTGTAATATTTTTAAATTAAAAGTAAAAGACAATTTTTTATTCAATTTAGACTTGTTTATAGCTCTTTTGAATGTCAAAATCTACACCAGTTCGAATCCTCTTCTGAGAAGAACCGGCAAAAAACTTCTACATATCAATGTAACGTCACAGTTAAATACATCGAACCAATATCATCGACATAGATAAACAGTTTTAGAGATAAGTCGTACATGATTGTTGTGACTGTCACAATTCTTATTCTTCTTTATGAGCCCTTAAAGGTCCACTACTGAATACGAACCTCTTTTATTGTAAGGAGAATTAATCGTAATCACCACAATGGATATATCGATCGTCTCCAGTCCGGCTATGTTATGTCCAGGGTGGTTGTGAGGTCTTTATTTAGTTCAAGTACAATGCTGTGTTCATGTCTGAAGGCTAACCAGTATAATTATAGGCTGTATAGAATTCCTAATTTGGTACTCGGAGGTGACGCATCTGCAGACTTCTTTATTTAAGATTGGCTGCAGGAGTCCATTGACTCCTAGTCATTTACCATAAGGTGGACTGTAAGTTCGTCTATAACTTAAATTTTATGAGCATAGAATTATAATACATTCATTTCGAACATTAAGTACTATAGTAAGTAAACGCTTAATATTGTCCTTAAAATTCATTAAGTTTACTAAAACTCCGCTTAAAATATTCAAAAGTTATTAAATAATAAAAATACAAGTCGATTATATTACAATAATAAAAAAAACATGCGTGAGTGTCGTGGAATACTCGATTGGAACAAATATGTGGAAATATTTTGTGCAAAAGCAATAAAAAACAATAATAATGTATAGTTTATAAAACAATCTGTCTGCCAGAAAATAAAATTACATAACCATACGTATTTATAGTTTTATTTTATCCCACATACTAATCTAAAGTATATTCGACTAATTTTGCTGCAACCTCTCAAATGTATGGGAATTTACCCCATAGGTTTGTGAGGCTTGAGCCAAAATTACTCGAATATGTTTTAAATAAAAAGTTCAAAGTTACAGAATACAAAGCTTTGAAATTCACGCTAAAAAGTTTTATATGGGCGCCCACCGTAGCGCTTGTAGTGTACACTCATAAACATGTGTTTCCTTTTTTTAGTATGAAGTTTGCGTTCTTCTCTTGGTAGAGAGTAATTGTGTTCTGTGGTATCGTCCGATAAACAACTTCGTTCCAATAACATTTATAAGTTTTATATTATAATTGGGAAATGGGTCAAAATATTTAACAACTTATAAGGAGTGTTCGTGTAACGCTAAAGCGTGTTCATGTAATGCTTGAATCTTATTTTGTTAATACATATATCAAAAACCAAGGGAACCAAATCCAAGTGAGTTGATTTTTCGCGTAGATTTAATAAGAGATCTGACGGTACGACACATAATATATGAGGTGGTCGGATGCGGCTAACTGCCGAAGTCCTGAAGCCTGCCACTACCATCTCGAGACGGCGAAGCTGGCCTTGCTATTACTGACCGAGACGCAGGTGTCCTTCCGGCTGATACTTCGTATCTCTCCTACCCGGGGTAAATTGGAACACTCATTTGTGTGTTTGCGCATACGTCAGAGAAGACATCTGTTCTCGACGCCTCGGCGGTCTTGAAGGTTCGGACCTGTCCATCCTTTGGCTACGCGTTGTAGTGTAGTATATATATAGCCCTCACGAATATATATATTAGAGTTAAGTTAAGAATAAAGAGGAGTATAATTAAAGTTCTTGTACAAGCAACACGTCTCCTATTTATTAAAACCTTCAACATTACATGGCGATTTACAGGCGGTGCGCTGCTACAATGTACGCACTGCCGGGGCCTACTACATAAAAGAAGAAAAAAATATTATAAGAAATCTAAATTAAATTATGAAGGGCTTGTTAAGAAGATTGACAATAAAAAAAAAAATAAAGAGAACATAATACCGGATGTGACAAATAAAATTTAAATTATGAATATAAGAAGAGACAACAATTTTACTTATATTTAAAGAAGATTTTGAAGACCAATTTAGTAAGACAACCAAGAAATGACAAACAAAGAAGAAATGAAGAAAGACCTGAAGAAGAAATTATAGAAGAAGCTCTAGTAACATTGCCATTAAATCAAGATTGACAAGTTTCAAGAAAGAAGATTTCAAGATCCAGAAAACATCTTAATCAATATTCCTTCAAGATAAGAGTACCAATTTTATCAAAAATAAAAACGAAAGAAGAAAGAAACGTGCCCAACCACATCGGTGAGCTAACAACATCTTTGAGTGCCAGAGCAGCAGAAAGAAATCAGAGTACAACCAGCGACCAGCCAAGTTCCGTAGCAGGTACAAGACATACTTATCTCGAAAGCGCTGAATGTAATATATACATATGTGTCAAATTATATATACATAAACACTCACGCCTGTCACCCAGAGGGTAGGCAGATACTACGGACTTCCATTTGGCACGATCCTGACACATCTCTCGCCTCCTTCACATCTATATACCTACGCATACACGCTCGTCGGTTAAAGGTACTCTTAATTTGGCCCATTTTAATATAATTACTATATTATTACTTAAATAATGTTATACACAGTTCTGGGGAAAGAAAAACTTTTAAATCATTAATTAACAAGTAGGAAAACATTAGTACTTATTAATAGAAAATTCAAAATGATGTATTAAACCGCAACAATTAATCGGTAATAACCACTTGTTAATAATAATAATATTCTTTTTGCAACAATATGGTTGTACAATGGTGTTTAAGTATAATTTAGTTTTACATATTATATTATAGTAGTGTGCAAATATTAATGGTCAAGTAACTATAACAATATTTATCGAAATTTTAACAACACATAAATTATTCAATATTATTCAATTTATATGGTAACTAATTAGTTATGTAACAGCGTCAGAGGAAATACCAACGTAAGATTGTTATTATGGCTCAATGTCATATACTATATTCTGTTATACTATATACATATATTATACTATAATTATATGTTGATATGACCATTAATTTATCAATCATTATATATTATAAATTATAAATGTTACATCCAATTATCATTAATTTATTTCTGTATTTATGTCCAATTTATTAATTATGACAAGTTTTATATAAAGTAATATTCAATAAAAATTAATTTATTACTAAAACAAAATTTAAGTAGGTCGTTACCGTATAAGAGTTCTCCTAATTAAGAATAACAATAATATACACAGGTACATAACACCAGCATATCCTTAGATAGGTACACTTCGTAATAAAAACGGAAAGGAAATTGATTAAAAATGCTATCCTATTATAAAGTTTATATGTCGCCGACCTAAGAGAGTTTTAATAGTAATATTTCTTAACAGAGTTAAACTTTGACTGACAAAAATATTATCCCATTTTGTACAAAATTAACAAGGATGTATTTAAAGGTGTGAAGAATGAAAGAAAGGAATGTTCAAAAGTGTGAATATGAATGATTGGGTTGCTAAGTTTCGTCAATATTGGACTGATCACCCAAATATTGATGAATGCTTAAACTCCTGGTATGGAATTCATTATGAACGAGAATAATGCAAGTTAGTATAGTAAGTGGAGCATGCAAGTGTATAAAAGTAATCGATAGAGTCAAATAGATAATAACATGTTAATAAGGAACACGGTAATGTATAAATAAAGAATGAAATAAGAGTTATGAAGAAAATAAAATTAAAACAAAAGTTTATCTTGATATGATATTAATGGAGAGATACGGGAACAACGTCCATCACTGGTATAGCATATAGTCCTCGAGCAGGGTATGTTTCCATGATTGGATGATAAAATCGGAGATAACGGGTACTAGGGAACAATACCTTCAGTACAAGTGATGTGAAAGAGTTTACTCATATTAGTACTGTTGGGGACCAGAGAAGTCTTAAATTTGTTACCCTTGATAATGGTACATAGAGGTCACGTCCTTCATTGGATCATAGTGTGAACTTAGTTTTCCTCAGTGACAATTGTTGGAGTCCTTTTAAAATGACTTAAACGTAGACCTCAAGGTTGTGCGCACAACCCAAGGTACAGTTTTACCTTGATATAGTATGATTTAAAAGTTTATGTACCAATAAAATAAAATGAATGTAATGAAAATGTAATATAGTACCCAAGTAAATGGGGGCCCATATGTATAAAGTACCACATGATAAACATCATGAAGTAAAATATAAATGAAGTGAATTAAAACTCCGATTCCCGGTATCTAAATAATAAATAAATATATAAGTGAATAGAGAGAAATAAAGCTCGGTAAAGGTCAAATATATCACAAAAAATTACGTACAAGAATTATGGAAAAAAATTATAATATAAAGGCCTAACAAACGAAAATAAGGAATAAGGTGATCTGACCAAATCTATAAAGTTAGATAGGCAATTATTTGCATTTCTGTATTAGGGCTATTAATGCTGTCCAAAATGCTACTAACACGTTACACATGTAATAACTATAGGATCGATGCACAACTACACGTAAACAAAAATAATAATATTAATCAAAATAATAAACACATTTTCGCGTATTTAGTTATTTTACCAAATTTTATATGAATTTACAAGATTTTTTTCATATTTACAATAACTACCCTAAATTTCTCTTTTATGTTTTTTTTGTTTATCTAAAATTTGTACAATTTTTAAAAGGTACACACAAAATTTTGTATATTGGTTACTAAAATCAAGTCCAAAGTGTACTCTACTATTATAAGTTTCATAATGTAACAGTATTTTTTTATATTATAGACACCGAAACATAAAATTATGTTATCTGCTTTAAAAAAAAAATCTCTTCTAATCTTAATAAATATTTTGTTAAACAAACTTTAGGTGTGTAATAGTCTATATTTTAAATTTCTGTAATGAATATTCGATAATGTATGTAATCGTATTATCACAATGAAATCTAACTATCTAAACTGTGTAAATTAAGAAGAAATGTTTAAAACAAATATTTAACGGAAAACTATTAGGAAAGGAAAATTATTTTATTTACGATATCATTTTATTGTATTGTTGAAAGTAGGTACCATCATACGATGTAATCTCAAACGTTTCCATATACGTGTACTTCGGAATTTAAAACAAAGGTGTCACAAATCGCTTACGCGGCTGGGATCGCAACATGTATTTTGATCTGTCTATTGTTATGTTAACGAAAATGATTAGGTACATTGCTTTGCATTGACTTCTTTGTTCTGGATATCTTAATATGAAATGTAACAAACTATTTTCGGTATAATATTGATTGAACTATCAAATCATAAACTTTTATCCATTACAATTTATTATTTTCTGGGAAAATAGTACAGTAATGCCAACTTACTTGTGTGGATTATGAAAATAATTACTTCATTTAATATGATTTAGAAACTCATTATACTATGTTTACAACTAATTAATTTAAATTTTGTTGTGCCCATAATATTGTGAGCCTCAATCCTGACTGACAACGATATACCTACCTAAATATTATATGAGACTATGTGATATAAATTTGTAATGCCTGTAAAATTATACCAGATGTCCGCGAATTTCTCAAATATTTACTATATTGCCTAATAATGTCAAATATGTATGTTGTATGTGTGCATGATACATCATACCAAATCTATTGTGACCTTGAAATTACTATGGGACAGGGGATTCAGCCACCCGACGTACCCATAGAATATACCTGTTTTGACTTTTGTAATTTATATTCTTATTAGATTTAAGTTTAATTTTGATTTTATAGTTAAAAAAAAAACAAATGTAATCATTTCTTTTTTATTTATTTTTTTGTCGGTGGGAGGTGTAGTGTAGTATATATATAGCCCTCACGACTATATATATTAGAGTTAAGTTAAGAATAAGGAGGAGTATAATTAAAGTTCTTGTACAAGCAACACGTCTCCTATTTATTAAAAACCTTCAACATTACATCGCGTAGACAGCGACGACCATCCCCGCGTCTACGGGTGCCTGTATAGGTCCCATAGAGGTAATGCCGAAACAAACCGACTCATCGACCAAGTCCAAAAGGCTACAGATTCCTTGCTACAACAGGTCTTATTCGCAGAGATCGTGATCCTTGGCGATTTTAACGCCCACCACGCCGAATGGCTCAGTTCACGTTTAACCGATCATTCGGGGAGTTCTGTTTATGACTTTGCCTTGGCATATGGTCTGACACAACTGGTTACTTCGCCTACGCGGATTACAGATGTGGAGGATCATACACCTTCCCTGTTGAACCTTCTGCTGACCTCTTATCCGGACGGATATCAGGTTTCCGTCGATGACCCTCTCGGCTCTTCGGATCATTGTCTGATCCGGAGTGTGGTGCCACTCACGCTCCCCTTACGGTTGCGTTCTGCAGGTTGCCGCCGTGTTTGGCATTACAGGTCGGCGGATTGGGACAGAATGCGGTGTTTCTTGGCATCCTACCCATGGGGGCAGGTTTGCTTCTTGCCGGATGATCCCAGCGCTGTTGCTGACTCTGTCACAGATGTGGTGCTACAGGGAATGGAACTATTTATTCCATCATCTGTGGTACCCATCGGAGGCAGATCTCAGCCTTGGTTTGGTCGCTCCTGTAAGACTGCATTACGCAGTAAGCAGGAGTGTTATCAGGCCTGGGCTGAGGTTTCGGCTGCTCGGGATGTAAAGACCAGCATGCTTAAAAAGAAGTGTAACTCCGTCTCCAGATCCTTCAAAAGAGTTATTGCCTAAGTAAAGTCAGAGAACATAGGCAGAATTGGCGAGAAACTAGTTCGCCCTCCTTCGGGAACCCGTGCATTCTAGTCTCTCGCCAAGGCTGTCCAAGGGAATTTCTGTAAGCCATCACTACCATCTCTGCATAGGGAGGACGTCTCACTGGCCCACGCCGCAAAAGAGAAAGCCGACCTTTTAGGCTCCATTTTTGCGTCCAATTCGACTGTTGATGACGGTGTGAGTGCTCCATGCCGGATATGCGGTTCTCACAGCGCTCGGTTCGCAAAGCACTCCTATCCCTGGACATCCACAAGTCGAGTGTGCCTGACGGAATCCCCCCAATTGTGCTGAGGACGTGTACTCCGGAGTTGGCACCGGTTCTAACGCGTCTTTTCCGGTACTCCTACTCCCTAGGCGTAGTCTCGAAATCATGGAAGACAGCTTTTGTCCACCTGATTCCTAAAAAAGGCGACCGCACAGACCCGCCTAACTACAGGTCTATCGACATCACCTCCTTGTTCTCCAAAATAATAGAATCCGTTATAAACTGCCAGCTCATGCGGTACCTTAAGGATCACCAACTGATTAGTGACCGCCAATACTGTTTTCGTCGGGGTGGATAAGCTGTTGATCTTCTGGTCTACCTGACTCATAGATGGACGGAGGCAGTAGATTCCAAGATGACATTGCGAAGGCCTTCGATCGGGTTTGGCACAAAGCGCTTCTTTCGAAGCTCCCTTCCTATGGGCTTCCCGAGAAATTGTGCAATTGGATCACCAGCTTTCTTGCAGATCGAAGCATCAAGGTCATTGTAGACGGTGCATGCTCCGACTACAAGCCTATTAACGCTGGTGTTCCACAAGGCTGCGTGCTATCACCAACGCTGTTTCTTCTGCATATCAATGATATGTTGCAAACCGGTAACATTCATTGCTATGCGGATGACAACACTGGTGATGCTCTGTACACCGGCCGTGCCAATATTTCTCGGAAAACGTCGCCGAGTACCGGAACAAACTTGTGTCTGAAGTCGAGTCTTTGCTGAACAAAGTCTCGGATTGGGGCGACGAAATCTAGTCCAGCTTAATCCTCAGAACACAAGTTTGCGCGTTTACCGCTAAAGAACCTCTTTGTCGTATCTCCTCAGTTTCAAGGCACTCCCCAGTGCCAGCTCTTTCCACTTGACCGCATCCAGCGCAGTGCGGCTCGAATCGTAGACGACCGAGTCCTTTCCGATCGGCTCGATTCATTGGCGCTGCGAAGAAATGTTGCATTCCTTTGCATTTTCTTTCGCATTTACTTCGGGAGTGCTCTGAGGAATTTTTCGGATTAATCCCAGCCGCCAATTTCACGAACGCACATCGCGGCAGAACTCCCGATACCATCCACACCATCTGGATGATTGGCGGTCCACCACTGTGCGATTTATAAGATGTTTTCTTCCTCGCACAACTTCCTGTGGAATCGATTACCACCAGCGATTTTTCCGGGCTGATACGACTTAAGGACCTTCAAGAAAAGAGCCTACTCCTTTTAAATGGCCGGTAACATCTGCAATTCCCCTGGTTCCTGGTGTTGCAGTTGTTCATGGCGGCGGTAGTCACTTACCATCAGGTGAGTCGCATGCTCGTTTGCGCCCTCTCCTATAAAAACAGTAATGTTGCACAATGTTGCACTATGCCGAATTACTGTTGCACAAAGTCCCATATTAAGGACATAAATGATAATAAGGTCTATGATACAAAGCAATAATATGGACAAGCATTGAGATGCGTAAGTATAATAATTTCATATGAAAGACATAATATTATGAAAGTAATGTCTATCAAATAAAGCCAATATGTGTAAGGTCTCAAATATGAAAAGCAGTATATTGATAGAAATGGGACTTAAAAGGGATTATTATAGTATCGTGTAGACTGCTTCACCGTGACCGTAAACGCGTCGAACTCGATAAACCATATGTCCTAGGCATATCATCTTAGCTAAATGTAGGTTACTTGCGTCAACATTAACATTTTGTTGCCAAAGTCGTTAGGGATCATGTAGGTGTGTTGTGAGGGGGCGCCATCCGTATGATTGTTACATTAATGCTTATTGCTACTTTCGGTATTGCGTCTTGCGATGGAACTGCGGGTGTGCTGCGCCTAATTTGGTTCTGGTCGATATAAGTATGCAGGTAGGGATGTCTGCTGGGATCATATGAGGGACCTTGGGATGCTATAAGCCCGACGAAAGTTGTATTGATGCTTGTTGGGTTTTGCGGCATTGCGTCTCTGCGATGGTTGTTAGGCGGGTCGGTATTCTCAATGGCGCTCTCTGCGTCTTTGTTTGATTCACACCTAAGTAACTTTGCCTAAGTCGGGTCCCTTGATGGCGAGGCTTCAGACTGTCTGACCTTCATGATGTTTTATATAACAACATAACAAAATATTTCTATAAATTTCCTACCTTTGAATGAAGGCAACTTGTTGCTGGGTGAGAAAAACATGATCGAAAAATGCTCAATATACTCAACGTCAGTGACACAAAGCCTTTCTGATGGCTGAATTATTATTGTTATTTTATAACTGCCTTTGGCTATATCTGCCGTTGTATTGGTTGGTGGAGCATATTGTTTCGACCTCATGTCGGTGGTATCTGGAGGAAGGAGACTCCCAAAGCTGCGGCCGAAAGCCGTGCTGACCATGCAATTGGTGGAGATGCCTTACACTTTCATAACGTCTGCAGAAGCGGCGGTCTGAAAGGAGGTGGCGCTCACGGAGGGCATTTTAATGCCAATGTGCCTATTTCGACGTGTACCTAAACCGTGTGACGTACATTCACTGTGGCTGGATTTTATCGTATTCTGTATGGCGTATGATTTTATTGACATGCGTGAATTCGGTCGATGTTTGTGCTTACGCACTACCAAGGGGCCAAGCCCTCTTTTACTGGTTTGCCAGTTATTTTGCTGTGGACTACGGTCAAGTTCCCAACTTCTTGTCCCTATTCGGGCGGAACGCGTTGTTTGGATTGGCGCTCACCGCGCACGGCATTGGCCCGTGTGGGCCCGTGTACTCCCCCCCCCCACATTTTTTGTGGGAGAGCGAAGCCCTTGTATCGGGTATTTTATATTAACATTGTAAATCTTTTCAAAGCAGGAATTAATAAAAAATTTACTGATGTAAACCTGATACAAGTCGAATAGGGACGATTTAATGTTCTTAAACTCTTTGAGCGCTTTCTCCGTGAACGGGGTTCTTTAGCTTAAAATAATTATAAGGTACGTACTACCAACGGCTTTCGATTGCTCTAGTGAATATTCATTCTACCGATCACGCCATAAATATAAAATAAGACGATCACGCCATAAATATTTATTAATATTTTGTTAGCCTGATCACGTAATTTATATTGTATAATATTGTAATTTTTTTTATCAGGCAGCCTTTTTAAAATACAGAAGGGTTACAATAGGTTAAAACTATGAACGAGTCGTCAAACTCCTCAGTCGCTCCATTAACGTAGGTGGCGTAAAGCACTCAGAACGCAGGGAATTTACTTTTTGTATTTTTTTTAACGATACGAATATGGAGCATTTTGCTTAAAAATATTTGCTGATTTTTTTTATCTCATTTATTAATATACACCTGTACACAATGTGACTATGATAGTGTCATCGTACTGTTGTCCATTATCAAACAGTTAGCCAAGAATGCCTTAACCTAAATTCTATATTATCTAGTGTTAAATCCGCCAATGTAGTTATTTAAAAAAACACGTTTTGTGCCTTAAACCCTAATTGTATTTGACTTTAGGTATAATCAATGTATCATCATCATCAAAAACAAGAACATCATCATCATCATCATCAACAACAACAATATAATCATCGTCATCGTCGTTAGCCTTAAATCATTTTATAGCTCGATTTGAACTTCTCCCGAAATAAGGAAGATTTACCAGTAATGCCACGGTAGGGGAAAATAGTGATCGTAATACAAAATGTTTCTCGCTTTGAAACTGTACCGGCGATATTTTAGGTCTGGCATACAACAAGGTTATTCTGTCATATATCGAAAGCCATAAATCTACTTAGCATTTTCTTTAGCAGACTCGTTCGATCCCTACGAGTTGTATATATTCTTTAACAATTCTGTGTGGTGGTGGCCTCTAATGTAATTGTACAAAGAGAATTACAACAAACTCTCAAACTTATATTTAAAGGACAAGTTTTCCGTGGGAATTATCTAGACAGAGGATTTCGTTAAAGTTACAGCCTATATACGTTCCACTATTGGGCACAGGCCTCCTCTCATTTCTGAGACGGTTTCAGGGCAAGAAAATGACAGCCGAGCTATCCCAATGCGTGTTGGCGAACTACACGTCTTCGAAATATTTTTTCTTATTTCTCAGAAATATTTTTTCAGTTTCCTCACGAAGTTCTCCTTCACCGCCAAGCAAGTGGTAAATCAGCACTTAAAGTATTTCGTAAGTCGGCATAATTTGGCAGGTGCCCTTTCTTCCCATTAAATCGAATAAGACTGATTGGCAGACAATTACAATATTTAAGTTAGTATTTGTTTTAAATATTATTAAGTGTCATCATCATCATCACAGTCTATCGAAGTCCATCGCTGACCATAGATTGCCATAGTAGCCTGCCACCCTTGTAAGGCTACCGCAGTTTAATTATTATTTTGAGTTATTTTTAGAAAGATGCTTCTGCCCATCTCCTGTTTCATTTCCCTCTGTCACCTCTTACGACACCCAAGAGTTAATTGGGGAAATTTTATGGGGCTGGTATGGTAACTACTTTGTTTGTATATAGATTAACATGAAATCCTAAGGAATTACCCTGGATGTGACAAAATCATTTTCTTTATCATCAACCCTAAAGTCCACAGCTAGGCATGGGCCGTTCCATTGTAAGGACACGCTTGCTAGTTGGATTAAAAATCGCAGTACTATACATCTTGCACCTTTAACGCTGCTAACCGTTGTCTGTCGAAATATTTTACGTTTGGTATAAACAAGATTGTGTTATATAGTGTGTTATATTATCGCTATCTATCAGAAGCCATAAAAATCGCAAACATAAAATTATTAATGGCTCTAAAATTCTAAAATCCACTATATTAGTTTTAATAAACTACGTAAGAGCCATCTCTCAACAGGCTTCTCTGTATAGTCACGGTCTAACTAATTTTCGAACAATCAGCTTCTCGTATGAATCACTTATCAGTTCATATTATATTATTACGTGAATAGAAAACTTTGTACCCCTTTTTGGGAGGTATGGAAGATTTGGCAAAATTAAGGTTTATATGCAGAAAGCTAAAATTTATATGTAATATGTGTAATGACAAATATGTACATTAAATGAAATAAAATAAAACGTACATTGTTTACGTTCATACTGCCAATGTCAGAGTAAGTACAAGCGTATCATAGTTATAGTATATACTAGATTGGTGATGGAGTGAGAAGGGAGACCAAAATCAAAACACACCAGTGTGCGTGAAATGTGCATTTGTGTGAGAAATAGTGCTCAATAATGCTGCACCATGCATTACACGCCTCAAATTCAGTTATCTATACCGATCTATACGATGTAAGTGAACATTTTACCCGATTACGGCAAAGCCAAAAGAATGGTTACGATTTTAGAGACTATGTATGTATGTACATCTATTCCCTCTGATCTTTTAAACTACTCATCATATTTTGACGAATGTGATATCTTTAGAAGCATTGTGCTCTTTCGTGGATTTTAGGCTACATAAAGAAACATAAAAACTAACATATCGGCTTATTGCAGACATACGAGTATAATACTGCCAAGAATGAAATAAATATTGAAATATCGTGTCTGGTATCCAATAAAAGGTGTGATTCGGACTGTTCTCAACACTCATGTTATAAAAATGATAACTATTTTAGTTTTTATTAATTAACATACAGTCCACTTGATGACGGTAAGCAGCTCATGGACACTTGCAGCTAACTTCAAACAAAGAAGGCTACGTTGTTGTCACCTCTAAGGACTGAGATGGAATACCTCATAGCCGGTGTTTGTACCGGTACTAGGTAAGAGGGTAGGACCTACCCAGACGAACTCCCAGGGAGAAATGGAATCCTACCACTTAGGTCATACATAAACTTAAAAATTGGTAATATAAAATCGCTGAAAGAAACGCTGTCTTATGAAAAGGATATGCGTGTTATGATGTGTATATAAATTAAAAGTTAATGACTAAAACAAAACCGCGATAATAAACGTGTACTTAAAAGGTATTAAACTAGACTACGATGTTAATTTTTTAGAACATTACGAAACATATTTGGACCCTTACGTATTATATACAGTATTGCTATAATTTATAATAAAAATAAAAATGAGTTTATATGTAGCCGTAGTCATACGTTATAAATAAGATGTCCTGAAATATAGTTGGAGTTTAATTTTAATGTTTTCAATATGTTATAAGGAATAAAAAGAAAAGAACAAACAAAAGTTGTTAGATTTATATTTTCCGTCAAAGAGAACCAATTTATTGTTAAAATGTTGTGAGTTCTCCTTAAAGATATTTTGAAATTTTTGACATTATTATTATTATTTATTATACCCACTTACTTAATAAACTTCCACCTAATATACATACTTTATTATAATCGTACTAATATTATAAACGTGAAAGTTTGTGAGGATGATGTTTGTTACTCTTCTACGCAAAAACTACTGAATGTATTTTAATGAAACTTTACAATAATATAGCTCATACATCAGAACAAAACTTAGGCTATAATTTTTTTTATAGGATAAGGGTGACAAACGAGCACACAATCCACCTGATAGTAAGTGGTTGCTGCGGCCCATAGACATCTACATCTATCCTCGATTACAAATCAAAATGCAGATGCGTTGTCACCCGTGAGGACTAAGATGGAATGCCTCATTTCCAATTAAAAGGGTCTCCGGTTCTCTACACTTACCATACGAAACACAGCAGCGTTCAGTTGCTATTTTACGCTGGTATTCTGTGAGAGCGTGGTCCTTCCCCGGTCGAACCAACCCATTCGTGCTACAACTATGCTACTAATATAGCTGCAGCATGGCTCTACCACTTAAAGATAATTAATAAAGATGTTGTGTAAATTGGTCAAAATAAAACGATAAGTGTTAAGTAAGTCGTAAAAATCTGTCATTTGCGAGCTATTTTTACGTGCGGTGCAAAAACTGTAAGAGTTACACAAATATAATGTATGATGGAATTGTTTCTCCTACATAGTTCTACAAAAAAGTCCAGGACAGTATATATCTATCTTTTATGTGTAAGCCATCATCACCAAAATAGTGAACCATAAATACAATAACATTTGATACTTTATTTCCAATGCACATATTGCAGTAACAAATGGATTGTATCAAAATAAATAATTTAATCGCTTCCGATGTTCACAGTAGATAAAATTTGTCTTTGAACTACGTAATTTGGGCAAATATTTTAAAAGTAACGACGATATGAAATTGTGCGGTGCGCGCAGGGCGGTCGGGCGCACTACGGGCGAGGTGGGGGAAAACATCGCTAATCGCCGCGTGAGCAAATGTTCCTCTTCGCCTAAATCGCTGAACCGATTTAGATGAAATTTGGTATCGAGATAGTTTAAGTCACGGGGAAGAAAACAGGACAGCTTTGATCACGGAAGTCATCCCTAAAGAGGGTGATAGAATTTACTATGTAAGTGCGATTACTGATAGATCACCTATGGTTCAAAGTATAAAATCTACGCGGACAAAGTCGTGGGCAAAAACTAATAATAAAATAATTTTCTATTGTTAATTTTATGAATAAGTGTTTATGGTTGGAAGTGTTGTAGTCTTTCCCTTGCAGTATAATTGATACGATGTTTCTGAAAACTGTCTTTATATTTCTATCAATCAAGCACGAGAAGGCAGGATTATAAATTCGCGGTATTGAAAATATTATGCAAAAAATCCAAAACAACCTTAAGAATTCCAAAGAAAAGAAGATTCTAAATGTAATTTAAAGCTTTTCAATCAAGTATCGTACACCCACGTAGAGACAAAATATACTTGACTGTATTTGCTTAAATGTCAAGTGAGCATACAGCCCACCTGTATGAGATGGTATGTGGTTGCTGTGGCCCATAGACATCTACGTCTATACTCAATTAAGAATCAAAATGCAAATGTGTTGTCACCCCTGAGGACTAAGATGGAATGCCTCGTATCCAGTAAAAAGAGGCTCCGGTTCTCTACACTCACCGTACAAAACACAGCAGCATTGAGCTATTACTTTACGCTCGTATTCTGTTAGAGCGTAGTCCGTCCCCTGGTCAAGGCGACCCATTCGTGCTGCAACTATAAGATAGCTGAAGCATGGCACTAGCACGTTAAATAGGCATAATAAATGCTAATGTTTAAATAGTCATACTATTTAATATAATTTGGACTATGTTAACTACACTGACAGGTATTAAACTTGTGAGCACATTAGTTAGTGTAAGAGCTCCTAGCGCTTCAATACGTAATTACAAAATTATGCTGCCTAGAGAGAAGAGCGATTATTGCACAGTAAATATTCATAGAATGTATTCCAGAACGGTTGAATGCGCATATAAATCAACATACGTGGATGCAACTTTCACAAATGTACAAATTAATTACAAGTACGTTAAGTACAAGTTAATTAATTAATAATAATTCAGCGAGAAGGACCAGAAAATAGTTAAAATTCTCCCAGCCGAACTGACCTAAAAACAGTTCTTATTCGGGCGAGGGCCAAAATATAGCGTGGTGGTTTGACTGACCAACTGCTGGTTCAGAGTTATTAAAATAAATAGCAGACTGTATTATAGGGTGCGGTACGAACGGCGAGGAGGTTTTAATATTTCGCGATACTGCAAATGCCCCAAATTCGGGCTACAGGAAGGATGTGAAGGAATGCGCACTCATCTAGACTTATGCTGATCTGCCTCGTGTTTCAAGGGCTGCAGCCACGATGATTTGGCGCCGGCTATCTTCACATATAAACTTCATAGATAATCGCGAAATATAGCGTTATTGTAAATGTCTATACACTTCACGATATTTTTGTATAGTTAAATAACTAAATTACACAAAGGCGGGAGCGATGGCACGAGATAGGAGTGATGCGGTTGGTTTCGTGTTTTTTGAACTTATGCGAACCCCGTTAACATAAGAATGCACATGCTGAATGCATAAAAGCGGTAGATAGGAAACCCGAAAATGGACTATTTGCAGTACTCTCCCTTATTGGATAATAATTAACGAATCACATGAGCACTAGGCGGCAGTTCAAAGTGGCGCGTACTGTACATATTTGGGAAAATTATTGATTAAAATTACTGTAAGTTTTTTGAACCCGCGACAAAAACCGATACAAGGAGATGGTAGCACCCAGTCATCTTGTCTATTGAAATTAGGATGTTTTTCTTGTTTTTCAAAACATCCTGATTTCAATAGAGAAGATGGCTGGGTGCTACCATCTGCTTGGGATCCTATAATTAATAAAATTAAATCCAAACCCAAGTATACAACTTACGTGTAGTGTTCGCGTAAATATAAAATCATTAAGTTGTCAGTAAATCTTGAATTTTACTGGGATGGTAAAATTTGAATGAGCTAGTTGAATATTTTAATATTCAACTAGCTCACTACACGGTTTTAATGATTAGGTATAATTTATTTAAGAATATCCACTACCCTTATCATCCGTGGCCGCTTGCCAAGCATGGCAACTATGGCAAACACCCTCCCTATGAGGCCAATATGGGGAGGCCTATGTTCAGCAGTGGACTTTAATATGCTGTAACGGTAATTATTTGAACAATTAGGAGTGTCAAGAAATATTTGAAATATAATATGAGTAGCTGTGTATGACTCTTCACATATGTTTGACAAGAGATTGGCAGAATAAAGGAACAGATAAATGACAGCAACACGTGTTAGAGCCATAGAATACTATATGTGTAGGTATTAGAGTATTCTATGGGTAGAGCCATGCTCTAGCTATATAGTTGTAGCACGTATGGTGAACTCGATCGGGAAGGACCAGGCTATCACAGAATACCAGCGTAAAATAGTAGCACAATGCTGCTAT